>CM035164.1:59756089-59875773 GCA_020205615.1 Panax quinquefolius | reverse complement strand
CCAAGAAAAGAGGACAAGATGGAAGAATGGTAAAGTATTAACAGATAATCGACTCAAGATGCAAACCGACGTAAGGATCACTGTTTATCAAAATGATGTATGAATGATATAAAAATCTTAGAACATAATTTGTATATAAAGAAAGGTTAAATAAATTATAAATCAAGGTTAGAATGAGAATGTATTTGCTCGGAAGATATGGAGACACTATCTTTATGGAGAGAAATGTGAGATCTACACATACCACAAAAGTCTGAAGTATATTTTCACTCAGAAGGATTTGAACATGCGTCAAAGAAGGTGGATGAAATTGATAAAAGATTACGATTGTGAAATCTTTTACCATCCGGGCAAAACGAATGTGGTGGAAGATGCTTTAAGCAGGAAAGATCGGGAGAAGTTGATGCTGATAACAACTCAGGAGGAGCTCATTTTAGCAATGACAAAACTGGAGTTGGAAATCAAATTTCTAAAAGAATCTGACAAACAACTATTCCAGATAGAAGCTGGTCCAACTTTAGTGGACAAAGTGAAGAATGCTCAACTATAAGATGAAGAGTGTGGGAAAATCAAAGAGAATCTGATTGAGGGTAGTGATGTAAAATACAAGATCGACACCGAAGGACTACTATGGTTTGAGGGAAGAATGCAGGTTCCAAAGAACACCAGAAATGAAAGAAGAAATTTTGAATCAAGCTCATAGCTCAAAATATTCAATTCATCCGGAAAGCCAACGAAAATGTATCAAGATTTGCGCCAACATTTTTGGTGGCCGAATATGAAAAGGGATGTTGCAGAATGCGTAGCAAAATGCTTGACATATGAAAGAGTAAAAGCCGAACATCAAAGACCCAGCGGGTTACTTCAACTGTTGGAAATACCGGAATGGAAGTGGGAACACATCACGATGGATTTTGTGGTGGGTCTTCCAACTACTCAAAGAGGATGCGATGCAATTTGGGTTATAGTGGACAGACTGACGAAGTCAGCGCACTTTTTACCAATAAAGATTAGATTCAATCTTGATCAGTTGGCAAGATTGTACATTAAAGAGATCGTTTCGAGGCACGGAGTGCCAGTATCAATTGTGTCCGATGGAGATCCACGATTCACATCGAATTTTTGGAAGAGACTACAAGAATGCATGGGGACACAGTTGTGAATGAGTATGGCTTATCACCAACAAACAGATGGCCAAAGCGAACAAAAAATTCAGACATAGGAAGATATGCTGAGAGCATGTGTCATGGACTTTAAAGGAAGCTGGGAAGAACAATTACCGTTGGTAGAATTTGCTTACAATAATAGTTATCACGCGAGCATCGGCATGCCACCTTACGAGGCATTGTGCGGCGATAAAAGTGCGAGAACTCCATCAGGCTTTGGGATGAAGTCGGTGAACGCCAAATCGCTAGGACCTAACTAGTACAACAAACTACTGACATTGTCAAACTCATCAGGACAAGATTAGTAGCAGCCCAAGACAGACAGAAAAAGTATGCTGATCAACACAGACAAGATCTTGCATTTGACGTAGGAACTTTTGTATTCCTAAAAGTTTCTCCTTGGAAAGGGAAAATTCGTTTCGGTAAAAAGGGAAAGCTAAGCCCGTGGTTTATTGGACCCTTTGAAGTGCTGCGTAGAGTGGGAGAATTGGCTTACGAGGTAGCTCTACCTATAGAGTTAGAAAAAATTCATAATGTTTTTCATATTTCGGTGTTACGACCATATAAACTCGACTACAAACATGTGATCGAGTACAAACCTTTGCAGTTCGAGAAAGATTTGTCTTATGAAGAGGTTCCTATCCAGATAGTCGACAGGAAAGAACAAGTGCTCAGGAATAAAGTGATACCTTCTGTGAAGGTGATATGGAGGAACCACAACGCTGAAGAATCTACGTGGGAACTCAAGAAAAATGTTGAAAGAGTACCACGAAAGTTATTTGTTTAATTGCGTGTCTTCGATTCGGGGATGTAATCTTTGTAAAGAGGGGAAGAATGTAACGAATGATTTGTTTGAGTTGTGATTCGAGGACGTAATCCTTGTAAGGAGGAATAATGTAACATTCCGTAATTTTAAAGTGTAATATTAAATATTTATTAATTTATATAAGTATTTAATGGATATGATTAATTATTGAATAAATAATTGTTCAATTTGAGTTGATGTGGTTTAGTTAATTATTTGTTGAATAAATAATTAAGGATTTAAGAAAATTAATTGTTATAAGGTTATATACTAATTTAATTTAATAATTAAGTTAGGGAGCTAATAATGATTAAATGAATTATAATATTTTAATTGGAATTTGTGATTAAAACAAGGTGTTAGTTGGATTAAATAAAATTATAATTATAAAGAAATTATAGTTTTGTGATAATGATTTATGTGTTAAAGTAATTTAATAGATTATTATTTGAATTGATTAAATTTATTATTTAATTAAATAGAAGTGTGACAAATAACCTTGCTATAAAGGAGTTACTAAAATAAATTAAGGGAGTTTAATTCAGTTTTGCCAAACAAGGCCTAATGCCTATTAAATCTTTTATCTAATTGTGTTTTACCAAATAAGGCATAAGGAGTAATGGGTTATTTTATTAAGATTAGCCAAACAAGCCTTATGGCTTTTAAATTTCAAAACTTACATAACTGATATCTAGAGTTATATTATATAATTAATATATATTATTACTATATATCGCTATATTTTCTAGACGTATGTTAGAGAGAGAAGAAAGAACCCAAATGAAGAAAAAAGAGAAGAAGAAGAAGAAAACTAGAGAGAATTTGAGAGAAATCCTAACGAGTGTTTGAGAAAGGAATTGGAGAACAGAAGTTTGATAATCAATAGTAGCCATCATCTTCTTAATCAAAGGTAGGAGCTTAACCTTTTCTTTAAAAGTTTAGTTTTCCTCTTCCTAAAAAGTTCTCTGTGAAATTTTATAAAAGATAAATTGATGGTGTTTATGGTTATATGATAAATTATTGATTATAAGATGATTACATGAGTTTATATATATGATTATAGAGAAACTAGTTCATGTATGTATGTGTTTTGTGAAGAAAACCATATTACAAAGTGTTTACATGAAAATATATATGAATACGGCTTAATTTAAAATAGAAATTAAGGTTTAATTAGTTGTTAAATTGATAAATTGATTATGGAAAATTGATAGAGTATGTATAATCATAACTATGATGTTTTGAAATTTCGCTTTTGATGGAAAACAAAATCATAGTGTTGATTTTCATTAAAAAATGTCAACAATGGAGTTTTTGCCAAAAACATTGAAATTGGGTGTTGTAAATTTGATGTTTATGTTATTTTATGAGTAGAAACATGTTAGAAGTCTTCACAATATGTTTATATGAAGTCTATATGTGTATTACATGTTAATTAGTCTATTATATTCGAGCTTGTAGGCCAAATTGGCTTTGGTTCATGCTGTTGTCGAGCTTAGTCGTCGAAGTTACGGACTCAAGCGCCAAGAAACTTGACCAAAGAAGACAAATCTCGCTCCATGAACGTCAACACGCCGTCAAACACACCAATCAATGGCTCATGACTCATGTGCAGCATATAATTCAATAAGATAGCATACCAACCATATGTAAAATCGTGGTGCAGAAATACGAAGTTAGCGTAATGTTCTGACAGTTTTGTTTTAGTATACAAATTTTGAAAATAAATGTTATGTGTTAATAATATGAATGTTAAATGATGATTTCAGTAGTATTAAACTATGAATGAGCATGTTATCAAGAGTTAATTAGTATTAACGTAGTTTAATTATGTGAATTGGTAATTTAACCTACATGATGTATATATTTGTTTATATAGATATAAAATATTGGTAATGACTAATTATGTCATGATGACATATGTATAGGGTATTGATTCAAGTTGTAAGGTTTAGCTTGTGCTAAAGGCAAGTTCTCTAACTCAAAACTTCATTGTGCGAGTTTAATTTCATTTGGTACATTATTGTTTTCAAATTCAATTACAATTGTTGTAAGTTGCTACCTCTACACTTTCATAGAGCTAGATTGCCTATTATTGAGTAAGTCATTGTATTTAGTTGCTCATGATGATACAAGTATCCCAAATCTTATAGTTTAATCTTGAGTAAGTTTTCTAATCTATTATCTTGTTAATTCAATTACTGTTTTCAATTCGATTACAATATAATGATGTAAGTTATTTGGAGCAAGTTATTCTTGTATTTAACTTGTTGTTTAACATGCACAAGTATATATGCTATGCATGCTTATTATTCAATTCTAATTAACCTTGGCTTAGTATTGTTCAAGAAAGGTATGCTATAATTATTCAAATTGTATGCTATTAGATTATTCCTAATGCATGACTTTAGTTTACTATAATTGATTCAATCATGATTATTCTATAGTATAGTGTTATTGGTCTTATTCAACTACTCCTTAGTTGATGTTCGTTGAATTCCAAATTATCTTGAAAGCTTATCCAAACCAAACTTCCTTTGGTACGGACTTGTACTCTAAATACTGAGATGAACAACTCTTTTAATAGAGGTTTACGCTTAGCATTGAAATGGTTGTGCACAATACATTGTACGAAGGGTTGATCCCCCTAAATACGTGGAGTCCTTATAGTCTTATTGACTGTTAAAGTTAAAGTTGAAAGATTACTTATAATCTGTGGATATGATTCGTGGTCATTAGACCTCAAAGGAATGTTATAATTTTAGAAAAGTTAATAGAATATATTGTTCGGTTTCTATTGAGCCTAATATTGGCAATTAATGTGAAAGTTTAAAGATTTACTTATTGTTATTTCAAGTGGGCCTTGTTTGCTCACTCTTGCTCAGTAAAATTTCTTACTAAAAGTTGAAACGGTGACGATACCTAACACCAGTAAGGGAAAAGGAAAGATGAATAAATACTGAAGACTTGTAATAGTTTTGATAGTTTATTTTCAGACTTTGGTTTAAAGATTGTAATGAAGTTTATTTAATTTTCCGTATTTGAATGTTTGTAATTAAAGGTTAGATAACCTGGGAGATTTTTATTTAAGTTTAATCTTGTATTGGCATGTTTTTATTATTCAATTTAATTATAATTGGGTAGTTAGAAATGAATGTTTGATCAAGTGAAGACCAAATTCTGTGGGAATAAAGTACCTGGATTTGGGGGTGTCACAAATAATATAACATAACAACTTCCAAATGAATAGGCTCAATAGAACTGAATAATATTCTCTATCAATGATAATCAGGAACAAAATTTGAAATATATATATATATTTGAGGGTCATAAGACCACGAACTATGTCCAAAGTTATAAGTATTCTTTCAACTTAAACCTAAACAGTCATAAGACCTGTATGGACTTCTCATACTTAGGGGGATCAGCCCTTCATACCATGTATTGTGTACAAACATCTAAACAATATGTGTAAGTTATCCCCTGTAATAGGATCGTTCATCTCAGTATTTAAAGTACAAGTCCGCAACAAAGTAAGTTTGGTTTGGATAAGTTTCAATGTAATTTAGAGTTTAACGATCATCAAATAAGGATTAGTTGAATAAAAGTGTAATAACAATATGCTATGGAATAAGTCATAAATGAATCAACATTGTATGTTAAGGTCATGCTTTAGAAATGAACTAAAAGCATAAGCATTGAATAACGTAACATACCTTGCTTGAACAATATTAAGCTAAGGTTAGAATTTTGTTTGGAATTGAGTATTGAGCATGCATGATAAATAGCAATTTGAACGATAAAACGTGTTCAACATAAGTGTATTAGAATTTAGAAGCTTGCATGCTAAGAAACAAGTTAAAGTAGGAAACCTTCTCAAAGTAAGAGTTAGGTTAAATAGCTTTTGCATAATATATTTAAATTGTATAAGTAGGATTATGAATAACTTGCTCAACAGTAAACAAGGTAGGGTAAAGAACTTACACAATATAAAATTAGAGTTAAGAAACTTGCATACTAAGAAACAAGTTAAAGATCACAAAAACTTGCATACTAAGAAACAAGTGAAAGATCAGAAAAACTTGCTTTGCATGTAAGCTAAACCGTAATAACTTGATTCTCAGTATCCTATACACATGTCATCATGACATAATTAGTTATTACATATACTCCGTATACAATTAAGTATCTACATCATGTATGACTTGGTTTAATCATATTGTCAAGTCACACTAGTAATGCGATAATATAACTCATTAATTGTTAATAATATTATCACCCTTGGTACTAAACACCACAATATAAAAATTACATTTCAACAGTTCTAACATTTCACTTTGTCAATAATTACAGATTTTTGTATAATAAAAACAACCTTTTTGGCCATATCACTTGATCGGCCACGGTATTGCGGTGCCTCATTTACACTAGGAATGGCGCTGCTTGTGCAAGATCGGCATCATGCACAAGAAGGCACCGGCAGCTCTGCTCATGGGCACAGACTTACTTGGCCGTGGCGTGAGACTTAGCGTTGTGGCGCTGTTCGATTCCGCAATGTGAAGCACATGTAAAGCCAAATTTGTTTTACGCTTAGTTTCTAGCAACCAATTTAACCCGTAATACTTACACAGATTTCATATAAACATTACCTATCATATATATACTGATTTAGAATAATTAACAACAATTATAATCAAATTAAGTATTTTGAATTCCATATTTTTGCCAAAACTCCATTTTTAACATACCGACAAAATTTACAATCGTGATCACCATTGTACACCAAATTAATTCATTCAAGCTACGTTCTCTTTTTACCTACTAAATTAATACATAAAAGACTCAATTTGTCTATTAGTTTACAAACCAAGTATCAATTTTGAACTCCAACAAGCCATATTCATACACACATGCACCTTGAATCAGCTTTTCTTATTTTTTGAATGTCATTAGTATACTAAATCCTTATCTAGATATTAGTTATAGCATCACCACTACACATAAGCACAACTAACACTTTATACAACAACAATTCATCAATTTTGAATTCATAAGGACTTTGAAATTCATGAACACAGAACATACATATATATAATATTAAGCTTATGAAAATATACCTTCAATTGCTTGGATAATCCTTGCGAACCACACATAATTTCTTTGTGAAATCTCAGGAATCTTGTAAGAACCCGAATTTTTAGAAATTATTAAAATAAGAATTTAGCAAATAAAATTCTTAAGGCATGAGATGGGTTCGAACAAGACTGTATAATTGTGTTACGAGGTATGTAGTATTGTGTTACATAGGGTAATATGAGCTATGTAATAATTGATGTTGTGTTTAATAAATATATATCATTATTGTATATTTGTTAGAAATTGTAGAGATGAATTAGTAAAGAAGATGGATAGAAATGTATCTATCGATATTAAATAATTTATGTGAAATTATTTTATCATAGTAAGTTGGTGACATTAAATATCTTTGATAATCACCAATTCCTTGAGTATATGTACGAGTAGGTATCAAGTCTAAGGCAGTGCAACCGTACCCTTTAATGGTGGATGTATAGGATGTGACACCCCCAAATCCCGGTACATCATTTCCTCAAGATTTGGTGTTCACTTAATCAAAACATTCATCTATAACTACCCAATTATAATAAAATTGAATAATAACACCTGCCCATACAAGAATAAATTTAAATAAAAATCTCCCAGGTTATCTAACCTTTAACAACAATCATTCAAATGCGGAATTTAAATAAACTTCATTACAATCTTTAAACCAAAATCTATAATAAAAAACTATCGAATCTATTACAAGTCTTCAAGATTTGTTCATCTTTCCTTTTCCTTTATCAAAAGTAGGTACGCCACCGCTTTCAACTTTAGTCAGTAAGAAATTTTATAGGCAAGAGTGAGCAAACAAGGCCCACTTGAAATAACAATAAATAAATCTTTAAACTTTTACATCAATTGCCAATATTAGGCTCAATAGAACCGAACAATATATTCTATTAACTTTCTCGAAAAAAGTTTAACATTCACCGAGGGTCTAATGACCACGAATCATGTCCACAATTATAAGTAATCTTTCAACTTTAACTTTAATAAATATAAGACTATAAGGACTCCACGCATTTGGGGGATCAACCCTTCAGACAAATGTATTGTGCACAACCATTTCAACGCTAAGCGTAAACCTCTATTAAAAGAGTTGTTCATCTCAAAGATTTAGAATACAAGTCCGCACTAAAGTAAGTTTGGTTTGGATACATTATGGTAATTTAGAATTCAATGGTAATCAACTAAGGATTAGTTGATTACAAAAGAAATAACACATATGCTATGGAATAATCATAATCGAATCAATATTTGTAAATTAACATCATGCTTTAGGAATAATCTAATAGCATAAGCATGGAATAATCATAACATTCAAGGTTATTGAGGATAATGGGTACTAAACATGCATCATGAATAACAAATTGAACGACAAAATTGCTCATCACTAGAATATTGTAATTGAATTGAAAATATGCTAACTAACAAAATACATATTAAAGAAACTTGTTCAAATAATAAGATGTAAGATGTAGAATACTTGCATCCTCATGAACCAATAGATACAAGAGCTTTATCAATAATAAACAATCTAACTCCACGAAAGTGTAGAATTAGTAAATTGTATAATTGAAATGGAATTAAAAGCAATAATGTGCTCAAAATTAAATTAAACTTGAAATTTCGAACGAAGAAGTTTTAGAGTTAGAAAAAAACTTGCCTTTAGCACAAGCTAAACCTTATAACTTGAATCAATACCCTATACATATGCCATATCGACATAGTTAGTCATTACCAACATTGTATACTCATATAAACAAATATATACATCATATATGTTAAATTACCCTTTCACATAATCAACTATGTTATAAATAGGTAACACTTGATAAAGATGTTCATTCATAACTTAATACTATCAAATCATCATTTAACATTCCTATTATTAACACATAACATTTATTTTCCAAATTTGTATACTTAAACAAAACTGTCTGTAACCTTCGCTAACTCACACATGGCATACCAAGCTTTACATCAGGTGTTCATTATATATACCGAGTCAAGGCATCATGACTTCAGTCACAAAGGCCATCGTCAAGGCCAAGGCCATGACATAATGGCGCCACAATCAAGGCACAGATTTGTATCACTTGATAAATGCACATGGCTCCAGACTCTCAAATCCGACCAACTCCAAGCTAGGCAACAAGATGAACAAAAGCCAAATCGGCCTAAAAGCTCTAATCTAATAGATCGATTAACATGTAATACATATATAGACTTCATATAAACATATTGTGAAGACTTCTAACATGTTTCTACTCATAAAATAACATAAACATCAAAGTTACAACACCCAAATTCAATGTTTTTGTCAAAAACTCCATTGTTGAAATTTTTAATGAAAATCAACACTGTGATTTTTTTTTTCAATCAAAACAGAAATTTCAAAACATCATAGTTACGATTATACATACTCTATCAATTTCCATAGTCAATTTATCAATTTAACAACTAATTAAACCTAAATTTCTACTTCAACTAAGCCATATTCATGTATATATATTTCATATATAAACACTCAGTAATATATTTTCTTCCACAAAAAACATATATATACATGAATTCATTTATCTATAATCATATATAAACTCATGAAATCATCTTATAATCAATAATTAATCATATAACTATAAACACCATCAATTTAACTTTTATAAAATTTCACGTAAAACTTTTTGGAAGTAGAAGAAACTAAACTTTTAAAGAAAATTTAAGCTCCTACCTTTGATTAGGAAGATGATGGCTATTCTTTTCCCAATTCCTTTCTCAAAAACCCGTTAGAAAACACTCACCTTCTCTCTGTAGTTTTCTATTTTTTCTCTCGTGTTCTTTTTCTTCTTCTTCTCTCTCTCCCAACTCTAGTTTACGATAATAATATAACGTATGTAATAATAGATATATTTAGTATAGGATTTTAACCGACATCGCTTATATTATTTTGAAAATCAAAAGCCATAAGGCTTGTTTGGCTAAGCTTAATAAAATAACCCTTTAATCCTTACACCTTGTTTGGTAAACCTAATTAAAACAAATGGATTAAATCTTTATACCTTGTTTGCTAAAACATCATTAGATTAAAGACTTATTATGCAATAAGACATGTTTTTGGCAAAAAAACTAAATTAAACTCTTTTAATTTATTTTAATAACTCCTTTATAGCAAGGTTATTTATCACACTTCTATTAAATTAAATAATCAATTTAATCAATTCAAATACTAATCTATTAAATTACTTTAGCACATAATTTAATATCACATAACTATAATTTTTTTATAATTATAATTTTATTCAACCAACTAATATTTTAAATTACAATTTCCCATTTAAAATATTATAATTTATTTAAATCACTATAAGCTCTCTAGCTTACTTATTAAATTAAATTGGTATATAATCTCATAACAATTTAATTTTCTTAGCTCCTTAATTATTTATTCAACAAATAATTAACTAAGCCACATCATAACTCAAATTTCCATTAAATACTTATATAATTCAATAAATATTTAATATATATTATTTAATTATTTATTCAACAAATAATTAACTAAACCACATCAACTCAAATTGAACAATTATTTATTCAACAAATAATCATATCCATTAAATACTTATATAAATCAATAAATATTTAATATTACACTTTAAAATTCGAATGTTACATCATTCCTCCTTACAAGGATTCTCATTCCTCGAATCCCAACTCAAACAAATCATTCGTTACATTCTTCCATACTTACAAAAGATTCTGCCCCCGTAATCAAGACACGATTAAAACAAATAACTCAGGGTACTCTTTTCAACATTTTCTCTTCAAGTTCCCACGTAGCTTCTTCAAATATTGTGGTTCCTCCATATCACCTTCATGTAAGGTATCACTTTTTTCTTGAGCACTTGTTCTTTCCTCGTCGACTATCCGGATAGAACCTCTTCATAAGACAAATCTTTCTCGAATCGCAACGGTTCATACTCGATCACATGTTTGTAATCGGTTTATATGGTCGTAATATCAAAATGTGAAAAACATTATGAATGTTTTCCAACTCGAGGTAGAGCTACCTCGTAAGCCACTTCTCCCACTCTTCACAAACACTTCAAAGGGTCCAATAAACCCTGCTTAGCTTTCCTTTTATCAAAACGAATTTTCCCTTCCAAGAGAAACTTTTAGAATATAAAAGTTCCTACGTCGAATGCACGATCTTGTCTCAGTGTTGATCAAAGATACTTTTTCTCGTCTGCTTTTGGTCAATCGCTACTAATCTTGTCCTCGATGAGTTTGACAACATAAGCGCTTTATTGCACCAGCTTCGGGCCTAACAAATATGCGTTCACCGACTTCATCCCAAAGACAAAGGAGTTCTCGACTTTCGCGCCATACAATGCCTCGTAAGGTGGCATGCCGATGTCGCGTGATAACCGTTGTTGTAAGCAAATTCCACCAACGGTAATTGTTCTTCCCAGCTTCCTTTAAAGTCCATGACACACGCTCTCATCATATCTTCCAATGTCTCAATTGTTCATTCGCTTTGGCCATCTGCTTGTGGATGATAAGTCGTACTCATTCGCAAATCGTGTCCCCATGCATTCTTCGTAGTCTCTTCCGTAAATTTGACGTGAATCGCGGATCTCTATCGGACACAATTGATACCGGAACTCCATGCCTCAAACGATCTTTTAATGTACAATCTTGCCAACCCATCAAGATCAAATCTAATCTTTATTGGTAGAAAGTGCGCTAATTTTGTCAATTCATCCACTATCACCCAAATTGCATCGCATCCTCTCTCGAGTAGTTGGAAGACCCACCACAAAATCCATCGTGATGTGTTCCCACTTCCATTCCGTATTTCCAATCTGTTGAAGTAACTCACCGGGTCTTTGATGTTCGACTTTTACTCTTTGACATGTCAAGCATTTCGCCACGCATTCAAAGAACATCCTTTTTCATGTTTGGCCACCAAAATGCTCACAGCAAATCTTGATACATTTTCGTGCTTCCCGGATGAATCGAATATCTTGTGTTGTGTGCTTCGGCCAAGATTTCGTCTTTTTCGCCTAAAGACCGCTGAACCCAAATTCTTCCCTCGAACCATAGTAATCCTTCGGTATCGACCTTGTATTTTACATCACCGCCTTCAATCAGATTCTCTTTGATTTTCCCACACTCTTCATCTTGTAGTTGAGCATTCTTCACTTTGTCCACTAAAGTTGGACTAGCTTCTATCTGTAATATTTGTTCGTCAGATTCTTTTGGAAATTTGATTTCCAACTCCAGTTTTGTTATTACTAAAATGAGCTCCTCCTGAGTTGTTATCAGTATCAACTTTTCCCGACCTTTCGTGCTTAAAGCATCTGCCACCACATTCGCTTTGCCCGGATGATAAAAGATTTCACAATCATAATCTTTTATCAATTCTATTCACCTTCTTTGGCGCATGTTCAAATCCTTCTGAGTGAAAATATACTTCAGACTTTATGGTCCGTGTAGATCTCACATTTCTCTCCATAAAGATAGTGTTCCATATCTTCGTGAGCAAATACAATCTGCAGCCTAATTCCAAATCATGAGTCTGATACCCTTTCTCATAATCCTTCATTTTTCTTGATGCATACGCAATAACTTTGCCGCTTACTCGCATAAGAACACAACCCAACCCTTTATGTGAGGCATCACTATACACCACAAAATTTCCTCAGATTATCCGGTAATGTCAACACAAAAGCCACACTTAACTTCTTCTTCAAATCTTGAAACTCTCTTCACATTTCTCCGTCCAAACGAATTTTACAAACTTTCCTTTTTAAATTTGTTAATGAGTGGCTATCTTAGAAAAATCTTGAATAAATCTTCTATAATAACTAACCAAATCCCCAAGAAACTCCTCACTTCCGATGGTGTTCTTGGTTGTTCTAATTGATTACAACTTCCACTTTTGATGGATCCACCGAAATCCAATCTTTGTCAATCACATGACCCAAAAATTGTATACGATCGAGCCAAAATTCGCACTTAGAGAATTTCACAGATAGCTTTTCCTTCCTTAGTGTTTCCAATGTCAAACGTAAATGTTCCATGTGTTCTTCTTGAGTTTTGGAATACACCGTAATGTCATCAATAAATACCACTACAAACTTGTCTAAGAATGGTTTAAACATCCCGCTCATCAAATCCATGAATGCAAAGAGGGCATTAGTTAAACCAAAAGACATCACCGTAAACTCGTAATGTCCGCATCGAGTTCAATGCCGCTTCTAGGTATATCCTCCTTTCTTACCTTCAATTGGTGATACCCACTTCTCAAATCAATTTTCAAGAAATATTTAACACCTTCAAATGATCAAACAAGTCATCTATTCTAGGCAACGGATACCTATTCTTAATAGTGACTTTGTTTAACTCTCTATAATCAATGCAAAGACGATTGTTCCATCTTTCTTCTTAACGAATAAAACTGGCGCCCCCCCACGACGATACACTTGGTTGAATATATTTCTTATCTAGCAACTCTTGCAATCGTACCATCGCCTCCTTCATTTCCACCGAGCCATTCAGACAGACGGGCCTTCGATATCTGTCATATTCCCCCGGTGCTAAGTCGATCACGAACTCAATTTCTCTCGTCAAAGTAAAGTCCTAGCAAATCTTCTCGAAACACGCCTTCAATTCTCTCTCACTACCAAGTATTTCTTCTAGTTTCACACCCTTTCTTCGAGTATCGACTATGTAAGCTAAATAGCCCACACAACCTTGACTCAACAATTTCTTGGCCTGTATAGTCATCAGACATTTCATTTGTCTAGGTGCTTGCTACCATAAAATACTACCTTTGATTTGAGTCATAAGGTTTACACACTTCTTGTGACAATCGATTCGCTCCATATTTGAACAACCAATCCATCCCCAAAATTACATCAAATTCCCAGTCTAATCTAATCAAATCTACCCACAAGATATTTTCCTTAATGTTCACCCTACGCTTCAGATATACTAATCTAACAGGATTACTTCTTTATTCGCAATTTCTATGTTCAAAGGAAAATTCATTCTTCTCTAGGCAATTCTAACCTCTTAGCAAATTCATCCGATATAAACGAATAAGTAGCACCCGAATCAAATAATACATAAGCATTTATATCATCGATTGGGATAATACCGACACCACATCTTTTGATTGCACAACATCTTTCATACCATGTCAAGGTTCCGGGCGTGGGTTTGTTTGATGTCGCAGTCCCGCAATAGCCCATGTACCTCCATTGTTACCTCCATTGCTTCTCGTCATCACTCCGTCTTCTTCTTCTTAGGACATTCACGAGCAAAGTGATCCTTGATCCGCACGTGAAGCACGCATTCTTCTTTGGTCGAGTGCAACTTGGGGCGATGTGACCCTCCCCGCCACAATCAAGCATACCGCTTCCCCATCAAGCACGCACTTTATGAAATTTCCCGCATGTCGCATATGCTTCAAACTTTTGTTTCATCGTTACCCCGATGGTTTCCAAAGACCCATGTTCCCATTCCACTTCCTCTTCAAGCTGTTACTGTTGTTGTTGTTGTTGTTGTTGTTGTTGTTATTGTTGTTTCCACCGCTACCACTTCCATTCTTAGTCTCATTTTCATTCCTCTTCTTTTTGTTCTCTGTCAACTTTGTCACTTCCTCGCCTCCACCTTTAGTAGTCTTCGCTTTCTCCATCACCGCTATAAAATGTCTTCAATCGAACAGGAGACCCTACTATATACCTGGGCTTCAAATCGCTCAAATCTCTTCGCTTTACGCTTCGTCTCAGGCCGACTGATATGGCGTAAACCTCGCCAATTCGTTGAATTTCATGCAGATACTCAGATACCATCATCGCTCGCCTTGTTTTAGTTCCGTAAACCGCACTTCTAGTCGACTCTTCAACTCTTCCGGAAATAAGTCTCAAGAACAACTCCTCGAACCTATCCTGTGTCATCACTCCCCGCCCTTCACGAGTTTTATCGGCCTACCACCAATAACTAGCTTCTGCTTTCAACATGAATGTTGCGAAAGCAGTCTTCTGATCATCCCCTACCCTAGCGACATCGAACACCTTTTCTATTTCCATAATCCAGGTCTGTGCTTCGACTGGATTCATAGACCCATGAAATTCAGGTGGTCCAACCGCTTTGAAATCCTTAAATGTTGTACCATGGTTTTGTGGTTGATTCTCATAACGCCCCGTCAAGAGAGTGTCACTAGTTGTTGAATCGGTTATCGCCAACATTGTCAAGTATCGGTAGTTCTCTCATTGTTTCTCTATCGGGTGGTTCACGCCTGGGAGGCATTTTCTGTTAAAACAAAACATCTATTAGACTATTTCTCAACTTCTTTAAGTATTTCTAATTAACTTGCCTCCATAAAAGAAATAATCACATAACACATAACACTTTGAATAAAATAATAACTTTTATTTATTCATCATTACTTCGAAAAACATAAAAAACAATAGCATCACTACTATTTACATTCCTTTCCTGAACTACAAAAGTTACAGGACAACATCATTATTATCATATCGCATGGTTACTTAACACTAGGGATTTACACATTATTTAATACTTATTACGTGCATTACAGGCACATTTTCTATGATGATCTATTAATATACTTCTTAGCCCTATCACGCTCTTCCTCCATGATGACTCAAACATTGTTCTGCGATCTAACACGAATGATGGCGGCGTCTCGAATCGAATCGGATATCCCATGACCCGATCTTGAGCTCGATTAATCATGGTGTTAAAACTTTATCCATCTCTTCCATCTTCATCCTCTTCGACCATGTGAGTCCCTTTATCGCTTCTTCCGGTTCATTGATAAGCTTCCTCGTATGCATCTTCACTCTTACCCTCTTAGTAGCTTCTTCCTTCAACTTGTTCTTCACTTTCCACAACCATCTCGATCAATTGTTCTTTCTCTCCTTCGGGCCAGTACTAGTTTCTCCTCGACATTTGTCACCGCTCTTCACGATCCTCGATCTCGCCGCCTTTTTATGTCATTACATACCGATTGTTCAAATTACTATCTCCTGCAACTCCTCAATCAGATCCTCAAGTTCCACGCTATTACGGCATGCACCTCATCGATATACTACCAACTGCTATCGAAGTTAAGTGGAATCCTTTCCTCCTCCTCCTCATCATCCTCATCCTCCCCCATGGTAACTCAATGAGATCCTCCTCGTCCTGCCTCCACATCATCATCCTCATCTTCAACTCTATCGTGACCAACGAGGTCGACTCAAGTGGCGAGAGTTGTTCCCAAAACACTCAATGTCGCGAGGCTCCTCCTCTATAGGCACTTGAGGTCCCTCCTCCCTAGCCCGACCGATTCTCCACATTAGTCATCCCGACAACAAAGTTTTAAAGTTTTAATTATTAATCATTACTATTCGACACTCACGAGTACATAATTTAAAATCACATAAGTGTTTGTTTTATTACTTCTTCCTAAAACTCGATAAGAGTTAACTCCACTATCTTTTCAAAGGTTACTTCCTAAGGCTTTTCCCCACCTAAGGTTCATAACCTAAAGCTTTGATACCAACTCAGACACCCCCAAATCCTCGGTACTTCATTTCCTCAAGATTTGGTGTTCACTTAATCAAAACATTCATCTATAACTACCCAATTATAATAAAATTGAATAATAACACCTCGCCTACATACAGAATAAATTTAAATAAAATCTCCCAAAGTTATCTAACCTTTAACAACAATCATTCAAATGCGAATTTAAATAAACTTCATTACAATCTTTAAAACCAAAATCGATAATAATAAAACTATCGAATCTATTACAAGTCTTCAAGATTTGTTCATCTTTCCTTTTCCTTTTACTCGGTGCTAGGTACGCCACCGCTTTCAACTTTAGTCAGTAAGAAATTTTACAGCAAGAGTGAGCAAACAAGGCCCACTTGAAATAACAATAAATAAATCTTTAAACTTTTACATCAATTTCCAATATTAGGCTCAATAGAACTGAACAATATATTCTATTAACTTTTTGAAAATTTGAACATTCACTGAGGGTCTAATGACCACGAATCATGTCCACAGTTATAAGTAATCTTTTAACTTTAACTTTAACAGTCATAAGACTATAAGGACTCCACGTACTTAGGGGGATCAACCCTTCGTACAATGTATTGTGCACAACCATTTCAACGCTAAGTGTAAACATCTATTAAAAGAGTTGTTCATCTCAGCATTTAGAATACAAGTCCGCACCAAAGTAAGTTTGGTTAGGATACATTACAGGTAATTTAGATTTAATTCAATCAACTAAGGATTAGTTGATTACAAAAGAAATAACAGATGCTATGGAATAATCATAATCGAATTGATATTTGCAAATTAACATCATGCTTTAGGAATAATCTAATAGCATAAGCATGGAATAATCATAACATTCAAGGTTATTGAGGATCGGGTACTAAAAGGTGCATCATGAATAGTAAATTGAATGAACAAAGTTGCTCATCACTAGAATACAGTGACTCGCATGCTAACTAACGAGTTACATATTAAAGAAACTTGTTCAATAATAAGATGTAGGATGTAGAATACTTGCATCCTTATGAACCAATAGATACAAGAGCTTTATCAGTAATAAACAATCTAACTCCACGAAAGTGTAGAATTAGTAACTTGTATAATTGAAATGGAATTAAAAGCAATAATGTGCTCAACGAAATTAAACTTGTACAACGAAGTTTTAGAGTTAGAAAACTTGCCTTTAGCACAAGCTAAACCTTACAACTTGAATCAATACCCTATACATATGCCATATTGACATAGTTAGTCATTACCAACATTGTATACTCATATAAACAAATATATACATCATATATGTTAAATTACCCTTTCACATAATCAACTATGTTACAAATAGGTAACACTTGATAGCATGTTCATTCATAACTTAATACTACTGAAATCATCATTTAATATTCCTATTATTAACACATAACATTTATTTTCCAAATTTGTATACTTAAACAAAACTGTCAGAACCTTCTTCTTCTAACTTCATATTATATTTCCCACAATTTACATCATGGTTCATTGCATGACTTCGAAGTCAAGGCCATGGGTCACATGCACATTGGTTGGTCCATGGTTGCCATGTCATGCATTGATGCATGAAGATTTAGTATTCATTGGTATGACAAGGCATGCACCAGAGTCTGCAATCCGGCGACCAAGCTCTCAAGAACTAGATGAACAAAAGCCAAATTGGCCTAAAAGCTCGAATCTAATAGACTGATTAACATGTAATACACATACAGACTTCATATAAACATATTTTGAAGACTTCTAACATGTTTCTACTCATAAAATAACATAAACATCAAAGTTACAACACCCAAATTCAATGTTTTTGCCAAAAACTCCATTGTTGACATTTTTAATGAAAATCAACACTGTGATTTTGTTTTTCAATCATAACAGAAATTTTAAAATATCATAGTTACGATTATACATACTCTATCAATTTCCATAGTCAATTTATCAATTTAACAACGAATTAAACCTAAATTTCTACTTCAACTAAGCCATATTCATATATATATTTCATATGAACACTCTGTAATATATTTTCTTCCACAAAAACACATATATACATGAATTCATTTATCTATAATCATATATAAACTCATGAAATCATCTTATAATCAATAATTAATCATATACCTATAAACACCATCAATTTAACTTTTATAAAATTTCATAGAAAACTGTTTGGAAGAAGAAGAAACTAAACTTTTAAAGAAAGATTAAGCTCCTACCTTTGATTAGGAAGATGATGGCTATTCTTTTCCCCAATTCCTTTCTCAAAAACCTGTTAGAAAACACTCACCTTCTCTCTAGAGTTTTCTCTATTTTTTCTCTCTTCTTTTTCTTTTTCTTCTTCTTCTTCTCTCTCTCAACTCTAGTTTACGATAATAATATAACGTATGTAATAATAGATATATTTAGTATAGGATTTTAACCGACATCGCTTATATTATTTTGAAAATCAAAAGCCATAAGGCTTGTTTGACTGCTTAATAAAATAACCCTTTAATCCTTACACCTTGTTTGGTAAACCTAATTAAAACAAATGGATTAAATCCTTATACCTTGTTTGCTAAAACATCATTAGATTAAAGATTTATTATGCAATAAGACATGTTTGGCAAAAAAACTAAATTAAACTCTTTTAATTTATTTTAATAACTCCTTTATAAAGCAAGGTTATTTGTCACACTTCTATTAAATTAAATAATCAATTTAATCAATTCAAATACTAATCTATTAAATTACTTTAGCACATAATTTAATATCACAAAACTATAATTTCTTTTATAATTATAATTTTATTCGACCAACTAATATTTTAAATTACAATTTCCCATTTAAAATATTATAATTTATTTAAATCACTATAAGCTCTCTAGCTTACTTATTAAATTAAATTGGTATATAATCTCATAACAATTAATTTTCTTAGATCAATTATTTATTCAACAAATAATTAACTAAGCCACATCAACTCAAATTGCCATTAAATACTTATATAATTCAATAAATATTTAATATATATTATTTAATTATTTATCAACAAATAATTAACTAAAGCACATCAACTCAAATTGAACAATTATTTATTCAACAAATGATTATATCCATTAAATACTTATATAAATCAATAAATATTTAATATTACACTTTAAAATTCTGGAATGTTACATAGGAGCTGGGCTAAACGATTCCTTCAGAGAGCGGAGGTACATACGAATTAGTGATTGATCTAACTCACTGTGAAAATAGTGTAGACAAAAACTAATTTATTGGTTGTTTGTGGGAAACCACTCAGTGTACTATATTGAATACTATTAAAGACTCGATGTGTGCTAGGTTTAAATGTGTATATATGTACGTTGTTGACGAGAGAAGAAAATCGATATATCTTTAGATATATATTGGTTACAGATTTATTTATTAATATTGGGATATGGTTAAATGTATAGATTAAAGAAAGAATAGTTGAACTTGAAGTTTAATCTCTAAATTATTGAAGAATGTAGTCATTGGAGATTCATTTTGGTTAGTATAATGAGATAGCATGTAGGGAGCATATTAATGGATTTACGAGTTATGTTTTGTCTCTGTTAAAGCATAACATGTTTGCGTCCTAACTTAAGGTGGCGCGATTGCGCCACTCTGAAGCCTAAGACCAGCGCGGCCGCGCCGGTTTGCAGATGGTTCATGATGAGTTGTGTAATCTGAGCAATAAAAATTGTATATTAGTGGCTAATATGTTATCATATAGATCATATTTTATATTTATAGTGTCCATGAATGGATGAGAGTTAGTTATGAAAATTAAGTAAACAAGAATACAGATTGGTTAACTTAAATTAAGTTTAAAATTATATTATGGAATACTATAATTTGAGTATAAATAGAGCCACCTTCTTCTCCTTTCCCATTTTTTAAAGTTGTCTGATAAGTTTCATATAGAGAGTGAATGTTTCAATTGAGTAAGGTTGCTGAATTTATGTTATAATCAGAAGTCTAAGGGACAATGTTGAGTCATTTAAGCTTTATAGAGGTATAATTGTTAAACCATGTTCTAAAGTTTAAGTTTGATAAATTCTTGAGAATTAGAATGAATTCTTGATAATTGGTTTGTGAATTGTTATCATGATGTTATATGAGTTGGTATGTATGTTATGGACAATGTATAGCTGGGTTGAGCATGCTAAATGAAAGTATAATGGTTGTTTGGGCTAGAATCTATAGAAGTAGAGGCCATGTCTGGGCTTGCACCGAAGTGGCTCGTCCGCGCCACTTCCCAGTACAAACCCAGCGCGGCCGCACCGTATGTCTATCATGAAATCCAAGTTCTATTTTTATGAGCATGTTAGTTGACTTAAACAAGTATGTAAAGGGACCTAACATTTGATTTTAAGTTGCTTTGCAAGGATGAGTTTCATTGGCTTGGTTTATAATGATTTTAAAATGGAAACTTTGAAGTCTTGAAAAACAAACTTTGTTGAAGTTAAACTTACTGGTATTCTGATCTTGTGAGCAAGTGTAGACAACTTAAATATGCATGTAACTGAGCCTAACATGTGGTCTAAGGTTACCTTGTATATAATGAGTTGTGTTAGCTTGGTATTAAGGATTTTCTAAAGAAAACTTGATGTTTTGTAAAGAAAAACATGATGAACCTTATATCGTTTAAGTTCTGACCTTTTAAGCATGTATGTTAGGGTATTTTATGCTTCTAGACATGACGGATATGATCACCATCTAGCTAAGCCTGATTTGAACTTTTCAAACATGATCTATTATAAGTTTCAAGTGTTAAACTATTCAACCTTGGTGTAAATTAGTCGTATACATATGAGCATGAATATATGGCTTAGTTAAATGTAAAAATGAGTATAAGATATGCTTCAAAGTTACTTTGTATATTAATTGGGTTTAGTATGAGTTTTTAAAAGAAAACTTGAAGTTTTGAAAATGAAACTTGACGAACTTTGTGTATTTTAAGTTCTAACTTTGGGAACATGTGCATGTGGCCTAGTTATGTGCGTGGATGGGTAAGGAATGTAATTTCAAGATATATTGCACATAAAAGGTTGTCAAGCTCGGTTTAGTATGGGGTTTAAAGAGAAATTTAAATGTTTTAGAAACTAATTTTAATGAGCATTGTATTACTTGCATTATGACCTTATAAGCAAGCATGATAGAGTTGTTTATTCCTTTAAGCATGAGTGATATGTGCACTCAATTAGTTAAGCATGACATACGTTATTTAAACATGTTTTAAAAGTAAATGAAATATGTTATGTCAATGTAAATGAGATAGATACATGTGAATATGCGTATTAGAGGCTTATTAGTACCAATATATGGTTTAAAATCTTATAACATCGAATCTTGTTAAAGAAAGTTGTTAAGCCTTATTGATTGAAATAATTCAACATAGAGCTATGTAATTCAAAACTAAATGATTTGAAATGAGAACTTGAAGAAATATCAGAACCTACTTGATGTATGTTATAGTATGTATCAGAATGCATAGTCGGTTAGGACTAAACTGAGCAATGAAAAGCTCAAGTCTGGTTTTGGTATGGAGTAGCGCAGTCGCGCCACTCCCAAGCTTAAATGCAGCGCGGTCGCGCCGTCCTGCAGAGTGACTAAGAGCAGTTTGTTAACAGCATGGTCTTAAGTTATGGTTATATGTTGTCCTTAAGGACTACAAGACATGAAAACAAGATTGTTTAGATAAATATGATAGTTGAATGAGCTAATCTCATGGTTATCCTAAGTTTAAATAAAAATGAAACCAAGGTAGGAAACAATATGTGTTCTTATACTAAGAGCGTATGAAATGTATGACTAATGGGTATGATACCATGATTATATAGTTGTGTAGGAATACATGTAGTGCAGATAAGCTTTAAGCAGTTAAGTCATAGTTGATAAACTACGAATCAGGCAAGTCTTTCAGTTACTATTTGATATATGAATTCTATAACTATTAGTTGAGCTATATTATGCTATGAGAATGTTGATGTATATATATGAAATGCATATGAGACATGTATAAAAGTTGAAATTTGATTTTTGGTGATATGCTTGTGAATTAAATCTCTATGCCTGTTATGTGAGAAGTAACATGCGTAGTAAATATTAATTGTTTATGAATACGTGAACTGAGTATGTTATTATATGCTATGTGTTGCATGAAAACTGTAAGAATTGCTGGGTTGTTGAGCTCACCCTTGCAAATAACAACTCTTACAGGTTAAGAACTCACGGTAAAGTTACGTGCTACTTGATTGATAAAGTTCAATAACATTGATGGAGATTGATTGATTTATTTAAATATATGCTCTTGAACCATGTTTAGGTTATAGGAGATGTACATGATAGTAGTTTACGATGTGTAATACATATTAAGTTATCAAATTGTACTATGTGATACATTGAGGAATTCAAATCGAGATGTAAAAGTTTATACAATAATTCGAATAGAATGAATCATAACATAATTTGATTCAAGGATTTGTAATCGATTCAAGTTAGGAAATTAATAAAATATTTTTTTTAAAGAAGATTGAAATTTTTTAAATTATTTTGCATATTTTTATAACATCGAATATGATGTAAGATATGAATGATAAATGACTAAGATTTGAAACTTATAAAAGTTTGGGGTCATTACACAGATCCTGGAAATGGAAAGAATTTATATTCTAAATTGTAATAAGAAAAGTTATATTCATTAAGTTATGAATAAAATATATAAATAGTTTGACGATAATAGTATCTGTGGTTCGAAGGGACCCGAATTTGGGGGCATCACAAATCTTCTCTCAAGTCTCTCTGTATTCTTCTCCTCTCTCTCAGTATGAGCCAATTCACGTAAAACCAACTAACGCTTAAGCGTAAAGATAAAAACTGATAAAGCCATAATAAGTATATTTAATTGTATCAGTTACAAAACTTAACACACATCAGTTATAAAATATATTTTATTTATTATTTTGATTTATTTTATTTATATTATTTATTATAATTCAAATTCAAAATTCAAAAGTCATAAGGCTATGTTTGGCAAAACACTTTTAAAAATAAAGACTTAATGTCATTATGTGACACCCCCAAATTCGGGTACTCCATTCCCACTGGATTTGGTGCTCACTATCCAAAACAATTACATCTAACTACCCGTAATAAATGATAAAACATAACTTAAATAACTTAAGCAACAATCTTCCCCGTTAAAGGGTTACACCAATAAAAACAATCCCAGGTAATTTAACCTTAAACTATTACCTGATTTTGTGGAATACATCACATAAATAACACAAGTCTTATAACATAATCTTATTCAAATAAAATCACATAATTCTTCAACACTTGGACATCCTACCCTTTCCTTTGCTAGAAGATGGCTCATCAACTCTTTCAAATTTAGCTGCAGTGTTAATTGCAAGAGTGAGCAAACAGTTGTTCACTGATATAAAGAGTAATAACAATATCAACAAGAGTATGAACAACGAATGCTGAATAATAGTGAACTTGTTCTACAAATCAGAATAGGAAACAAGTTTGAATTTAATATCCGAGGGTCTTTAAGACCACGAACTATGTCCCCGGTGATTAGGTATTACTACCCCAACCTTAACAGTCATTTAGACTATATAGACCCTACTTAACGTACTTAAGGGGGATCAGCCCTTTGTACCATGTATTGTGCACAAACATCTAAACGTTAACACGTACAAAATCCCCTATATTAAGGTTGTTCATCTCAGTTTGGATTTAGAATTTCCGCACTAAAGAAAGTTTGGTTTGGAACTAGCTTATCAGTAGTTCTAGAATTTTAGAACGCTATTCAATTATAGACCAATTCAATCAATACAAGTTGGCTTTCTAGTTGAAGGTTCAACACAATAATATAGAATTGAACAAGGTTATCAAAGTCAAAGATCGAATAATAACAATGTACAACTGAATAGACATAGTATATATGCGAAGTACTACATTCAAAAGAGTTAGAACAATCTCATTTGAATCATTGAATTTAAACAGTATATGCTTTAAATAGTAATATCGAGAATTAGGAAAGTGAAACTCGCTCGATGTAACGAACTAGGTTACAAGAGCTTGTACAATCATACCTAAGATAGAATCAACAGGTTTGCTCAACTATAATATATAATGTAGCTTGCTTAACATAAACGATAACGTAACTATGAAACTTGTATTCATTAATAAGATAATGAAGTTAGGAAACTTGCCTCGGGTGTAAGCTACACAAATATAATAAACGTTCACCAATTACGCTACATATACCATTAGAATCACAATACTAATTAGTTATATTAACATTAATTTCATTAGTTTAGTTTTCATTTTAATCAAGTCTATAATCCTTAACTTAGGACTTGATTATCCTACTCATTCACGCAACACAAAACTGAATTCTCAATTATATCATAGTATACGACATGGTGATTGCAAACCAATTCCAATTCAATTGACATCACATTACGAACTTTCACAACTTACTAATTCATAATCTATAGTTTCAACGTTGTGATTACAACATGTTGTTATGTCTTATAACATGTTTTAGGGTCATTAAAATAAGTTAGGTTAGCATTTCTAAAGTTATGATGTTAATAAATTTCAACACCGGGTCTCGATCGACCACTAGCGCGACACGCGCATATGACACCGCTTGTATTCGGCGCGCCACAAGCAAAGATCCCTCACGCCTTGGGCGGTAATGGCACAAGGCGACACTGAACCAGTTTTTGCAAAACATGAAATCAGACTCTATTCTAGGCCAAAAATCTCAATTCCACAAAAAATTCACCAAACTCAACATCTAATACTTTGTAATAACATAGTTAAGCATGATATTCATCAGTCTAACTACATAAACATGACATATACTCAATTTTGAAGGATCAAAAACCCTAATTTTTGCAATTTCTTTATTTTTACACTTTTAACGAATTCGATTGCCACGACATCATTTGTTAACCAATTGACACGATTCAAACTACGCCGTTTTTGTTTCTTAACATACTAACACAATCCAACATCAATTTGCAGATTACATCACATATTGGACATTAAATTTTGTACTTTCTTAAGCCATATCACATGAACATACATTGATATTCTAACTTCTTTCTTGCAAAGATAATTCTCACGAATTTGATTACTAATTACTGTAAATATATGATGATAACATATTATACAAAACAATTATGCACAACCATAACCCATATCTTATAATTAACACCAAAACGGAAAATTAGAGTTAGGGTAGATTATACCTTGATTTAGCAAGATGTTTAGCAAACCCTTCTCTTCCTCTAGACAATCTCAGAAACTCAGAATCACTGTGTTTTCTTTCTTGCTCTCTCCAAACTCCCTGTGTTTTTTTCTCTGTTATCTAGACTTAGACAAAGAAATAGAATACGTAGAAATAAACCGATATGACCTTCACCCACGTACACTTCAGTTAAAAGAAACAAAGCGCCTATGGTTATGTTATGCCAAAGGCCATAAGGCTGCATTTGCTTTACACAAAATTTCCCCCACTAGTTTATTTTAATAATATTATATTATATAGTTTTTATTTGTCACACATGTAACCCATTTAATTAGCTTACACCTATAATTATAAAAATTATAATTTTTCATTATAGTTATACTTTTGATTAATAAATAATTATATATCTAATTTAATTAAAAAATTAGACTTAAACATTACTTTATTTAATTCACTTATTTTCTTAAATATTAAATAATTCATTTAATTTAATTATTTCATTAAATTAAAATTTTCAAATAAAATTATCATTATTCAATTTAATTGACATTAATCAAGTTAGTTACTAAGTTCTTGCATCACAATTTTATCAATTATTTATTTTCTCAATAAATATATTATTTAAAATATTTATTTAATTCAATAAATATTTAAATTATAAAATTTCTCGATCGTTACACTTTAAGCCTTGTTTGATTAAATCCATTTAAACTACTTTAGTTGACTAAATCATTTATATAATAGTTTATTGTCACACTTTTATTATTAAATTAAAACATTATAATAATTCATTTAATCCCTATCAACTCTCTAATTTAATTGTTAAATTAAATTAGAATATTATCTCATAATAATTAATTTCCTTAACTCATTAATTATTTATTTAATAAATAAATAATCAAATCAAATCAAATTAAACAAATATTTATTCAACAATAAATGCACCAATTAAAATATTTATATAATTCAATAAATATTTGGAATTACAAAAAAATCTGGATTGTTACATTAATAATCAACATTAAGGTTTGCTAATTAGGGTTTAAGGTTACTGAATAAGAAATTAGGGTTTTTGAAAATAGAATTAGGATTCCTAACTAATCGTTAGGGTTTCCTAACTACAGATTAGGGTTTCTAATCTAACATTAGGGTTTACTAAGGTTATTCCTTATTTGATCAACATTCGATCATTAATCCCATACTGCACATACCAATATTGGTAAATAGAATTATAATAATTGTATTCATCATCGAAGCCCTGTCCGTAATTAGGGTTAGGGTTTTCATCAATTGTTCCCCATAACTTCATTCATATTTCTTAGTTAATAAATAGTTTAACTATCTTTCTACGCTCATAATACACATGATCATCATAGTAATGATAATCAATACTGATATAAAAAAAATATATTCGTAAAAAAAATAGAATTGTTTAAAATTTAGGGTCCTGATAATGTGTATAATGGATGTGTAGGATTGTTGGCGTATATATTAATTTTGTATAACTAATGAATGTATATATATACATAACTACGATAATATAGGACATTAAGGTGACGTTAAGCTATAAGACTTTAATCTACGCGAAAGACAAGTTCCCTTACTTACACAAACTTAAATATTGTGCAAGTTTCTAATTGTTGTTATATCAACTACATATTTAAACAAATACGCCTATTGAGTGTATAATCGTTCTATGGAATATCTCTTATGTTTATCTAAATTCTTAGAAATTATTATCCATACTCTTGGTTTGGAAGCACAATTATATTCTTTAAATCTTTTTAAAATCAATGAACTTATAAATTGTTCCCAAGTATATTGAAAAATGTGTTTACGCCAATTGATTCGGCTAGAATATTATCATGTGTTAGAAAGTGATCCAAACCAATTGCTTTGGTGCGGAATCTTATAATGCTGAGATGAACAACCCTCATAGAATGGAATATATATACTATGTTGGGAAACCAATGCCGCGTGAACATCATGTCTAAATGTTTTGCATAATGTAGGGTACTTTGGGCTAATCAATTATTGTACTTGTTTATATTGGATTATCAGTGAAATACTGTTAATTCTAGTAGGAGTTCTTAGTCCATAGTGACTACTCAATGTTAAAAATTTCTTTAACTTGAAACTGTTGAAACCTTTGAAGTCTTTTGGAAATTTTTCGATCTATAATGACTCATTTTTTAAAATTCAAAGAACAGATTTGGAACTTTTAAGATTTCTTATGTTTACAACATTATCATTTAAATTCTCGAGCTATCCCTTATCATTATACCTTTGAGATTAATATCTTGATATTAATATCTATTCACCCTTATTGTTATATTACTTGCTGGGCAAATTTGTTGCTCATTCTTGCTTTTCTTAAACCTTTTAGTTAAAGTAAAACGTGGTGAAACATCAGGCAATGATAAGGGAAAGGGCAAGGCTATGAAGTAGCTTGGTCCTCTATGTTAGGATTTTAATTATCATGTTATATTAAGACTTAAGTATGGTTTATTTATTAAGTATGTTATGTTTTAAGCTATGTAACGTATTAATCTTGGTTGCGAGACTTGGGACGAGAATACTTATGTTATATCAATATAAATTATTCTATTATTCTAGTATTAGTTGTATAAGTTAGATCTTGAAGTACCAGATTCGAGGTAGAGGTATCTGAATATGGGGCGTCACACTAGGAATGCCATAGCCCTCCCACTGACCCTTTTCTACACACTAGGTTTATTCTCATTTTTTATAAAATCAAACTCTTTTGATTGTCTCATTAAAACGAATGTTCCATCTTTGAGAAGCTTGCTTCAATCTATAAGTGGACTATTGTAGCTCATATACATGATTTGCTTCAACCATTGAAAAAAATCCATCTAGTTGTATCATACATACATTCTCCTCTAATATATTTATTGAGAAAGGGTGTCTCCATATCCGTTTGCCAGATTTAGTAATAATAAACTATAATTGCAAGTAAAATCCAAATGGACTTAAGCATTATTACTGGTTATAAGGTTTTATCACAGTCAAATCCTTGACTTTATTTAAAACCTTTTTAAAATAGTTTGTCCTTATAGGTTTATACCTTGCCATTTGCTCCAAAGATCCATATTGGATTTCATGGTCATCTACCATTTCTCTGAGTTTCTACAATGATGAGTGGGTTTATACCTACAATTTGAACATCTTTTAAGCTTAATTCTTTACTTACTTTAAGTTTTTTAGTGTTTTGTTACTTGTTCTTATGTTTGTTTTGTAGGAAACGACTTTGCAAGGTCAAAACATGAAAAATGGAGCTTATTGGCATTTCTATAATTTCTGAAGCAGAAAGCATGTCGGGGTGGCAAATCCCTAGTGTAAAAAGCCCACCGGGGCTGAGTCCAAAAGTAACCCCCGCCGGGGAGACATGTTCTAGTACAAAAAGCATGCCAGGATGGACTTGTCAAAAAAAAGGAGCTATTTTCATAAGTTAAGCGAGAGAAGGATTGCTTGGGCAGATGGTTTCAAGGACTTAAAGGAGGGCTAAAAGACACGTGAAGAGGGATATAAAGAGAGGAGAATCACAAGAATTAGGAGATTTCAATTCCATTAGATTAGAGTAGAGTAGATTAGGAAAAACCCTAGTTTTTTTTAGATTTGGGGAATTGAAGCAACTTGGAGATCATTGAAGATTGAAAGTAGGAGCTTGAGGGAGATTCAGATTTGTAGACAAGATTTATTCTTCACTCTACTTCTATTTTTAACTTTTAATGCTTATTCAATTGTGGATTCTTGGTTTTAATTCAATGACAATGAACTAAATCATTTGTTTAAGATTACAACGGATCTTATTGCGTAGTTTATTTTAGTATGCTTCTTTTTTTAATTATTATTGATTATTCTTGGATTGTCAATTATGGTTGGTGCTCATTGTTTAATTGCCTAGCTAACAATTACCATGATAATCTATATGAAATTGAGATACAAGTTATAGATTTAGATCTGATCATAATAGCATGTGATTATGTTTTTTGCATGCCATTGGAATTCATAATTTATGTCTATGATAGAGATATACTTATGCATCGTATTTATCTAATAGAGAACTTGTGCTCTAAATTCTCTTTAATTGTCATTCACATAGAGATATAGTGAATTAGTTAATTAGGGTGTTTTTCTTAATTCTATCATTTGTAGATTTAAGTTGATTTGAGTATGATGCATTGAGATATGGTCATATTTACTTTTATGTTCTTGATTAACAATTCAGAATAGTGATCATAATTGATAAGAAGTGTATTAATTTAAGTGAAGCAATAAGTGAAGTTGTGATCGTAAATCTCCATAATCTGATTTTAAACTAGTGGTGATTAGTATTAATTTAATTAAATAATTCAATTCAAACTTTAAGTTGATTATTTAAATAAAATTAGGTTGGTTAAGAGTTAGTACTTGGTAATTTTTATCAATAATTCCTCGTGGAAATGATACTCTACTTTCACTTTATTACTTGTTGACCGTGTATACTTACATGTATTCATTCATTGCAGAATTAATCAACATACAACTCTTAGCCTCATTGTATATAATTGGATTATCATCATCTATAATGAGAACCTCATTGTCATCATCTAAGATGAATCCATACCTCCCAAGTATCTTCGGTACTTTTCCAGATTTATAATTCGGTTGTGGTACAATAGGTCTATCTACAGGTTCCTCTTTGTGACTTATAGTGCTATGTGGTTCTTGAACTCTTTTAAGATCTATTATCCTCCTACTAGCCCCTTCAATGATAAATACCTTTATATTAGAAGGTAGCGTGTTTCACAACAAACACTTTTTGCTCAGTAGGATTATAGAACATATACCCGAAACTTACTTTAAGATGTCCCACAAATCTGCACTTGTCAAATCTTATCCGAAGCTTATCCTTTTGAAACCTTTTTCATATAAGCTAGACAAACCCTTATCTTAACATATTTAAGATTAAGAATCCTCCCTGTCCATATCTCATATGGAGTCTTGGGGTCGGACTTCGAGGTTACCTTATTTTGTAGATATAGTTGTTTCTAGGGCATCACTCCAGAAGGATATTGGAATATCGGTAAAAGTCATTATGGACCGCACCATATCTAACATGATACAATTTTTCCTTTTAGAAACATTAATCAATTATTGTGTATCAAGAAGCATCCATTTTGAGAAAACCATTTTAGACGATCTAGATACTTATTGCACAAGTATTTCGTTCTCGATCTGATCAAAGAATCTTAATACTTTGTCAATTTGTTTCACTTTTCAATTCTTTGAACCTTTCAAATGATTCAGACTTGTGTTTCATCAAATACATATATTCAACTCTTTGAATAATCATCTCTTTTTCTTTTACTAGTTTGTTCAATTTATAAAATTATTTTTCATTTAAGTCAAGTATATAAAGTCCATTAAGTAATATTCTAGTTTTATACGAAACATTATTATTATAAATAGAACAAAAATTGTTCTTAAATATAATACCAAAAATTTCATTGTCCAACAACAAAATGAAAATAATGTTTGTAAGGAGAACCGAAACATAAAAACAACCAATTAACTTAATAGACTTGTCCGTAGGCAACGATAAACTATAAGTTCCTACGGCTAATGCAACAACCTTTGCTTCATTCCCACACATAGGATTACTTATTAAATTAACTTAATAGACTTGATATTGTTTAGCTTTCTACTTCTACTTGTTCCTTGCATTCAATTGAATTTATAAGAACCACAACCGGTATCCAATACCCAAGTAGAAACTTAACTTACAGTCAGATTTATTTTAATCATGAATAAACTTGTATATGTAACCGAATATGAAATTTAGATAGGCACACTTAGAAGGGGGGGGGGGTTAAATAAGTGTAAAGCAAGTGATGTCCAATTTATATTTTAATAGAAACTGTTAAGAATGCAGTCTCCTATTTTTCAACAATACAGCTTGTACTATTTCAATTTTCAGAAGCAGTTTACTGATTAATTTTGCAATATGATTTAATTTAATCAATTTACGACTTGAATTGGTATAAACACTTTCATGATGAACTATATGTGTTATAGTGTTTATAAATCAGTTTACACTTTAAACAACTTGTAAACAAATAGCAGTTTTAGAGAGGCAAAACAATCAAAATAACACAAAGAATTTTTACGTGGTTCAACCCCTAACCTCTAGTCTAGTAGCCTATCTCCACGTTCAATACCAAATGGTATTGAAGACTCACTTTATTAATTAATTAATGTGATGATGTTACAAACCAAGTTTACAAATGACCTTGAACAGTTATGTTCAGCTTGTGCACTTTTTCACCCCTTGAGTACTTATACTCCCTTGAGCACCTATGCACCCTAAGCACTTATGCTTCCTTTACACTTGTTTGTAACACTCACCCTAATCTCACATTTATTAGAAACCAATAGACCAACAACCTTAGTCTATTACACAATATTGAATATAATCAAATTATAATATCAAGTATGATCAAAGAAATAAGTACATATCAATTCAAAAAATTTCTACATGTAATGATCAAATAAAGAGAGAAAGATATCACCGAGTGTTTAAAGACTTTTTATGATATAATCAGATAATGCAGCAACTTATATAACCCTTCACATTAGTCCAAATAAGCACAACAACTATGATTTGTGAAGATCAAATAGTTTAGAGTATAACTTTCAGTGTATACTTGGTATTTTCAATTTTGCTCGGTTACTCTTTTTTAATACACATCTGAAGGCTTTTATAATATTAACATATTATAGCCATTTGAAATATTAGAATCAACTAGGGATGATTTTGTTGTTATCATTTGATCTAATTGATTTTCTGGCTATTGGAACAACTAGTCGTTAGGCTTAGTAATTGTGGAAAGATTTAATCACATGATTTCAACATATATGCATAGTTAGAGCAAATCTCTCAATTTGACATATATAATAACATGATTTCAACAATTTCCTTTTGAAGAGAATTATATATGTTTAATATACTAGTTTCCTTAATTGATTTAAAGTTAATCGAATCCTCATTTAGCTCAGTAAATCAATTTTGAAATTCATAAGTTTAACCTTTATATTATTTTCCATATTTGACCATGTATAGCTACATAAGGCTGATAACATTATTTTCAAATAAAACATATTGCCTTTTTAATTTATGAAAACAAAATTATTTATTTTTAACTTATTACTATCATTCAACTCATGCAATGCAACCCTATAGTTTTGAACCAAAAAATACTCAAAGATTAGGATCTTACATGTTGCCCTAGGACACTTAATCAAGTTGTTTCCAGATTTGAAGCGCTTCTTCAATCCCATTTTGTTTTAATGTAGCTGAGCCAATACAGTCTGTTGTATATGAGATATTCATTATGCTATATGAACCCTGAAGATATAACATCATAACAATTAGTTCATACGTCAAGTCATCATCAAAACCAAGGGATGGAGATTTATCAAACCAACAAAAGCTTCACTAAGCTTTTTCTTGTTAGCCTCTGGAAGATACTTCTCGCAGTTTCTTTTCCGGTGTCCAGACTTATTTTAGTGGAAGCAAACTCATTTGTTATCGGTATCAGTTTGGTTATTATTATCCTTTGTTTTTGCCTTTCCTTATACCTTCTTTGAATTGTTCTTATTTTTATAAGATCCTTTGGCCCTACCAGTAAGACTTTGTCTTTCTCGGTTGGAAAGTGACTCAATTTTTTTTAACATGTTAAGTAAATCAACGAGGCTGACATCTAGCTTATTCATGTGAAAATTCATAACAACTGTGAGAAGGAGTCCGGGAGTGACTACAAGATCAAATCTTGGATCAATTCTCCATCTATGAAAAAACCTTGTTATCCTAATTATTCAATCAAATTGATAATGTTGAGGACATGTGTCTATACTGTAGTGTCATTGGTCATTCTAGATCGGAAGAGCTAATTAGATATCTTATATCTAGCAGTCCTACTTTCCTCACCATTCAACTACTTGAAGTGTAGGTGTATAGTAGGAACATCCATACTTTTATGCTAACGCTGAAGCTCGTTACTCAATGATGTGAGCATGATGCATTGAGCCAATTGTGCATTATCTTGCCTCTTTCTAAAAGTATCAATCTCTTCCTTAGAGGCATTGTCTGCAACCATTGCATGGATAGACGTATTAAGAACATACAATTTCTTTTTAGCCTTGAGAACTATTCTCAAATTCCTTAACCAATCTGTGTAATTTGGGTTGGTTAAATAGTTAGCATCCAATATGCTACGCAGTGATAGTGAATTATACATTGTAAAATTCAGTAAATAAATTTGTAATTAAAAACTTTTTAGCATACATTCAATTTATTAATTACCAAAATAAATTAGGTCTTTATTTAAATTGGTATCACCCACTTTTTTTTTAAACTATATTACCCTCAATATATATAGTTCAGCTAAATTTAATTAAATATTTGCTAGTGAAAATAAGGATCCCATTTCAAATTTATATTGCCTTGCGCGACACATCAAACTATATATAAATAAATAGGCAGACAACTATTGTCAATTACATCACTATGCAAGTTCTTTTATTTTGCCTCTTGGACTATAATGATCATTCGCAAAACATCCAAATCAAAATAAACAACATTATTTTAATTAACATGGAATCCAATTTCAAGTAAAAAATAAACTCCTTTATTTTAACGTAAAATTGCTTTAAAAATAAAATATGTTGAATCATATTCCTTATCAAAATAAACTCTTTATTTTTTAGGAAACATGGAATCCTATTTCATATGTGAATAAACTCCTTTATTATAGGAAACATGGAATCATATTCTAAAATAGAATAAACTCCTTTATTTTAGTTTATTCTAGTTAAAGTGCAATCCAATTTTAAATTAAAATAAAAACATTTATTTTTAATGCTACCTAGAAAAATGTTGTCTTTGGTTTACAATCTGATGTATATGCAATTTATTGCCACTTTGGAAAAAAAATCTCAGACTTTTGTTATTATAGAATTTAGTTCATACCCTAAATTAATTATTCTCTTCATTATTTTAATTAATAGCATACTTATTTTATTACATTGCCACACTAGGCAATTTTCATAAGCATTTATTTAAGCTTTTCATTAATTCTACCACATTACCTTACTCATCCTATAGTTCTCAAATACTTAACTTAATTGAATAGAATTTCTATAACCCGTGTCACAACAATATTTATTTATATTCAAATAAATATTCAACTTTTATTAATATTATTTATAAATTCTCGGATATTACATCCTCCCCCCTTATAAAAATTATGTCCTCAGAATTGGTACAAGGTTACACAAATAGATGGGGATAGTCTGCGACGCCCCCAAAATAGGTATACAACACTCATTCTGAGTCGCCAAATACATGGTACATAAAGCAAACTACAACTTCAATAATACAATTGTCGTGCAAAATACGACAACACATACTGTGAGTTTAAATAAAAATATTATCTTCTAGACAATATCCACACTCAAATAAGTCCTCATTACAATTATTCAAACACTATTTTACAGAAATAGTGAGGACTGCTAAAACATCTTTCTAGAACCATCACTCCATACCCCAACTAGATCCTCCTATGTTCTCACCTCCTGAGAAGAAAAATGGAACAAAAAGGAAAAGGGTGAGCTCAACTAGCCCAGTAAAGAATATTATGACTAAGATAATATACAACAAATTATCATTAGTTTTCAACAGGGAAAAATCTGATAAAATATAATAGACAACAAGTTTTAGATCAACAACTACAGCGGAAATAGCAGTCCATTAGAAGAGTCAAGTAGATAATGAGTTCTACTATCTTCTAAGATTTAAAAGTCCATCATCAATATTTTATCCCTGTAACAATAATCAATATACATCTTTAATCAATATTCATCTTTGCACTACAGGCCAAAGATATTCATTTGTATCACCAGTTGGTCATGTTCATCTCAACACTGCTCATCTTTTGCTACTACGGCCAAAGATATTCATCGATTAATCATTCATTTTTGCACTACAAAGCCAAAGATATTCAAAGAATATCATCATTTAGGACCGAGGATGATGAAAAATATTTTAAAGAAAACGAATCCAAATGAAATGTATGACAAATATTAGGGATTCATATCACGCTTTATCCAAGATCAATAATACTCCATAATAACCAATTTTGAAGCATAATTCAAAAATAAAGATCAAAACATGGATACAATCAAAGATAGTAACCATAATAGACATCTTGACAAAAAGAAGAAAATTTCATTTTTTGTGAATAATGTATTAAATGAATAAAGGAATAGTCTTAGTATATGTGAATAGTAAACCCGACACAAAAAAGTTCCAAATTTAATAAAAAGTTCGGACCAATATTTTGGTATAATGATATTGAAGAAAATAATATCATTTCAGAATAAAACAACATCCTTTACCTTAAAATAACCGTACTTCTGACTGAATTTTGGATATAGTGCTGACAGAAACTTGCACTGAATAACAACTCTCAAAGTATCAAAATACTTACTAAAATACACTCGACAATATAGAGAGACAGAAAATTTATTTCTGGTGTGATTTTTAATTCTAACCTAAGCGTCTATTTATAGGAAAATGCTAGAACGCCATAGGAGACTAAAATAATAAAATATATTATTTTTCTTTTCAATCATCTACGCCACCCACCATTTTGAGTCAAGCATGCCTTCTTAGACAAAAATCAGCAGCCCATGTGTTGTCAAACAAGAGTGGGTCCCACCCATAATTTAATAAAAATTATTTTATTTTCCGAAACTTCAGTAATTCATAATAAATAGCCCTTTTATCAGAAAAATTCGAAACTAACGAGTTTCCATAGGAAATTTAATTCTCTACAACTTTGTAGAAGAAAGTTTTTCCAAATTCCAATCAGAAAATACCCGAAATCCACAAACGGATAATTTTTAATACCTCTACACCGAAAAAATATTGATAAAACACCTCAGCATTAATTCCTTCATTTTTATCCACATAAAAATAAATATATCCATCATTTATATCCACATAAAATAAATATTTCCTTATCATATAAATCAATAATTAATTATTCACAAATAATATTACAGAATCACAATTATGACAACCAGGCCGTTCCCAAGAAAGAGGGGGCTTTCCAATAAGAATTTCTCCTTACTGGCGCGCAATTAGTTGACCAAACCTCTCCTTGACAGAACTTTCTAGACATTGCCAATAATGTTATCTAATAATATTATTCAAATAATATGAATTATTGATCTGATAATAGGAAATACCGTGCAGTGATAATTATTGAAACAACAATAATATAAAATATCAACGCAATAATTATTGAATCAATAAAATAAAATATTAAACAGTAATTACTGTAACAAATATTGAGTAGTGTCTTCTTACATAAGAATCAATAATTCAAAAATACTGTGCATCCACGCGTATTACTATAATTTAACCATCGGGTATTCCAACAAAGTTAATTAGCAATAACTACTACCTAGTTATTTATAAAAACTCAAACTTGTCATTTTTTCATCCCGATATAAGTTATTCATACATTATGGGGCCCACTAATGATCATGCTACCGCCATACATTTAATATTCCCCGACAACAAGAATATTCCACGACCAAACGAATATTCCCCGACAACAATGATTATTTTATAACCACTTGCTTATTTTGCAAAATTTGCACATTTCACCCATAACCAAAATATTATATCAATTTAACACCTTATTATTCACAATAATAATTAGAGGAAATTCGATTTTATTTATAATAAGTTGGGGTCTTACAACCTCACCTCCTTATGAAATTTCGTCCTCGAAATTGACGTACGTACCTGGTGTTTCGAAAAGGTGAGGATACCTCGCTTTCATTTCCGATTCCAACTCCCAGGTCATTTCTTCAATAGCATGGTTTCTCCACAAAACCTTAACTTGTGGTATAACCTTGGTGCATAGGACATGCTCTTTCCTATCCAAGATCTTAATAGGTACTTCTTCGTACGTTAAATCTTCGGCTATCTCGTCTGGTTCTAACGCAATAATATGTTTCGAATCTTTCACATATTTACGAAGCATGGATATGTGAAAAACATTATGAACACGAGACATACTTGGAGGTAATGCGAGTCTATAGGCCACATTTCCTATTCGGTCAAGAATCTCAAATGGACCAACAAATCTTGGATTGAGCTTTCCTCTCTTTCCAAATCTTGTAACTCCCTTCCATGGAGCAACACATAACAATACATGATCCCCAATATTAAATTCCACGTCCTTCCGATGAAGATCCGCATAACTCTTTTGTCGATCCTGTGCCATTTGTATACGTTGTCGAATCGTTTGGATCTTCTCTGTAGTCATTCGTACCAACTCTGGTCCCAACAATGTTGCTTCACCCACCTCATCCCAGCATATTGGAGAGCGACGCTTTCGACCATACAATGCTTCAAATGGAGCCACGCCTATACTTGCTTGATAACTATTGTTGTAGGAGAATTCCACCAATGGTAGGTATTTATCCCAACTCCCTTTGAAATCTAAGACACAGAGTCTTAATATATCTTCAAGAGTTTGAATAGTCCTCTCTAATTGTCCGTCCGTTTGAGGATGGTATGCCGAACTGAATCATAAATCTGTGCCCATAGCTTTCTACAAGTTAACCCAAAATCTTGAAGTGAATCTTGGGTCACGATCCAAAACTATGGATATTGGCATGCCATGCAATCTCATAATCTCATTCAAGTATATACGAGAAAGACGTTCAAGGGAATAAGTTTCTCGTATCAGCAAGAAATGGGCAGACTTGGTTAATCTATCAACAATAACCCAAATAGCATCTATGCCTTGAGAAACTTTGGGAAGACCTGTAACGAAATCCATAGTAATTTGTTCCCACTACCATTCCAGAATCTCAAGTGGTTGTAATGGATCCTTTGGCATTTGATGCTCCTCCTTTACACGTTAACAAGTTAAGCACCTCGAGATAAACTCTGCGATCTCTCTCTTCATATTGTTCCACCAAAATGTATGTCGAATATCATGATACATTTTGGTACTCCTAGGATGGATTGCAAATGGGGTGTTGTGTGCCTCCATCATGATTCTATGCTTCAAGTCAGAATCGTTAGGAACACAAAGTTTGGAGTTGAATCTAAGTATTCCTTCTTCATCGATTCTAGCTTCTGGAATAGCTCCTTCTTGCACTTTCTTCTTCATACGTATCAGCTCCAAGGCCGTAGCTTGAGCAGCTTTAACTTTATCGATTAAAGTTGGTTCTACTCGTATATTCGCCATCATCATGTGGGTCCCTGGGGTCTTTAATTCTACCTCCATCCTTTGCAAGTCATACAGAATGGGCCTTTGCATTGACAATATTGCACTCGTACTCGCATATGATCTTCTACTCAATGCGTCAGCTACTATGTTCGCTTTTCCAGGATGATATTGAATAGTGTGATCATAATCTTTCATTAGTTCAAGCCAAAGTCGTTGCCGTATGTTGAGTTCTTTTTGGGTGAAGAAATATTTGAGGCTTTTATGGTCCGTATAAATCTCCACTTTCTCCCCATACAAGTAGTGTCTCAAAATTTTCAACGCAGAACGATCGGCCGCTAACTCTAGATCATGAGTAGGATAATTCCTCTCATATTCTTTGAGTTGTCGTGTGGCATAAAGGCTATGAATTTCCCATGTTGCATGAGAACGCATCCTAACCCTTTGCACGAAGCATCACAGATATAACAAATCCATCATGCATCGGATGGTATTGCCACAACAGTCCGAAATGAGCCTCCTCTTGAGCTCTTGGAAACTCTTCTCTCGCATTCCTCGCTCCATACATGAATTTTGAATCTTTTCGAGTCACCGAAAGTTAAGTTAGCAGAGTAGCGATTCGGAAAATCCTTCCATGAATCTCAGATAATAACCACTAAGCCAGAAAGCTACTCACTTTGGCCACCGACTATGGTTGCTCTCAACTTTGTCTTCGCTTCAATCTTCATTTGGTCAATAGAATCTTTGTGGCGCCCCAAAATTAGGTATACATCACCCATCTTGGGTCGCCACTTACATGGTATGTAAATTTAAATACAACTTATTAACATAGTCGTCAGTGTACAATATGACATAAACCGTGAGTTTAAATACAAATATCGCCTACTAGATATTATACAAACTCAAACAAAAGTCCTCATTACAATTATTATCACACTATTTCACGTAATAGTGAGGACTACTAATGCTATCTTCGTGACCATCACTCGCTTCCGACTCGTCCCAAATATATTCTCATTTCACAAGAGAACGGTGAAAGAAAGGGTGAGCTCAACTAGCCCAAAGAAGAAATATTATGACTAAGATAATGCAAAATAAATTATCAATAGTCTTCAACAATGTTAAACCGATAAAATACAATAGACAACCGCTTTAATCTGCGCCGAATATGCAATCCATTAAAAGAGTCAAGTAGAAAATAAAATCTACTATCTTTTATGATTTTAAAAGGTTTTTCATCATTTATTATACATTTGAGACTCGACTTTAATAAATAATCCACATCATCGAATCACCCCCTTTTCTACTACGGCCAAGGATATTCTTAAGTATCACGATCACAATTATTCCCGCACTACGGGCCAAGAATAGTTGTGTATTCATTAATGGTCATGATCATGCCAACAATCATCCATCAATGCACTACTACCAATCGAGGATTTTTAATCACATCATTTGTAACATTACTACCATGATTACGCCAATAATCCTCGTGTATAATCATACCAAGTCCATCCATGCTCTACGTGCCACGTATGACTTTTAAAAAAAATATAAACATGAGGATGATGACAATGATATAAGAATTCAATAAAACAAGTTCAAGAATTATTTTATCCAGAATTATTAACGTCCCAAATTGTCAACATGATACCTTTGTAGAGTAAAATTCAAGAATGATCGTAAGAATATTTCCGTGAAAAGATATTTGGATGAAACGCAAATATCAAGGATATTCTACTAATTTCATGGAGTATAGAAGTCAAAGTTTTAACCAACCGGGTATAATAAAGAATGGAATAACAAAAGAAATCACCATGCATGCGGTATTGCGATAGACGGAAGTTATTCCAACAGAATAATAATAACGGAACCGTGTCGGTGAAATTCACAAGCGGTGATGTTCAACAATAATAATAAAGATGGAACCAGATCCGGTGTAAAACACACGCGAGATAGGATATTCCAATGTAATGATAAAGATTTTAACCAGTCCTGTAAAACACATGCAGGATGTTCCAACGTAATAATAAAATCGGAACCAGTCCCCTGTAAACACACATGCATGTGATGTTCCAATGTAATAATAAAAGAATGTCACCAAGTATAGGGTAAACCACAGCGTATACGGTTATTCCAATGTAATAAATAAGCAATGGAATAACATAAGGATTTCACCAAGTATAGGGTATCTGCAGATACAGGTTATGTATAGGTATGCCACTTTTACAAAGTTATTCCAATGAATAATAGTGAATGGAATAATGTAAGTTCTCTTCAAGAAGAAAGAATAACACCCTTACCGTAAAAGAACCTGAATATGGAAGTAGTGAAGTAGCGTAATACTCTTCTTCTTTCTATAACTTTCTCTATAGCTTCTCTCTATAATTTCTCTCTCTGTAGAGTTTCAAATGAATTCGTAAGAAAATAATGAAGGAATGAGCTTCATTTATAGGAAAATGGAATGCATAGTAATTAATCCATGAACGGTCAAGATTGATTTACTTTAATCTGACGGTCCATATTTAAAGAAAAATCTTTTAAATAAAATATAATATATTCTATTTATATAAAACATTTTACTATGCAAACACTATGCAATACTATGCAAAACACTATGCAAAACACTATGCAATACTATGCATAATAAAATATAATATATTCTATTTATAGAATAACTTTAATAAAGTATTCTATTTTATATAAAAGATGTTTCAATAAAACAAAACGTCATTATCGCTATAATAATTCATATTATTAATAATCGATAATAATGGAATCTAACCGAGTGACTTCTCACATAAGCATCAATAATCAATACTGGTGCTACTACTATGCAACCACACGTATTCTTCGTACTTTTACTACCGAGTAGTTCAACAAGAACTACGGTAAAAACTTCCGCCGTTATTTCAATAAAATATTTTTGTCTTTTTCTCAATCCGACAATAATTTCATTGGGGTCCACCAATGATTGAGTAGTTGTCTGAATATTCCCTGCTAAACCTAATATATTCCCGACCAATCGAATATAATATAACCACTTGTATACTTTGCAAAATTTATAAATATTACCCACAACTATAACATTATATCAAATTATTCCATAATATTCAAAAATAATATTTATAGAAAATTCATCTTTATTTATTAAAAGCTGGGTCTTACAACCTCCCTTCTTATGAAATTTAAGCCCTCGAAATTAGGGGTACGCACTGGTATGTCGAAGAGGTAAGGATACCTTGATTTCATTTCAGATTCTAACTCCCAAGTCATTTCCTCAACATCGTGGTTCCTCCACAAAACTTTGACTTGAGGTATAACCTTGGAGCGTAGAATATGTTCCTTCTTATCCAAAATTTGAACAGAACCTCTTCATACGTCAAATCTTCCGCTATTTCGTCCTGGTTCTAACTCAATAATATGGTTCGGGTCTTTCACATATTTACGTAACATGGATATGTGAAAAGCGTTATGAACACGAGACATATTTGCAGTAAAGCGAGTCTATAGGCCACGATTCCTACTCGATCGAGGATTAAAATGGACCGATGAATCGAGGATTAAGTTTCCCTCTCTTTCCAAATCTTGTAACTCCTTTCCATGGAGCAACTTTTAACAACACATGATCTCCTATATTGAATTCCACGTCCTTTCGATGAAGATCAAGCATAATTCTTTTGTCGATTTTGTGAGGTTTTTTATACGTTGTCGATCGTTTGAATCTTTTCCGTAGTCATACGTACCAACTCCGGTCCCAACAACGTTGCTTCACCCACCTCATCCCAAAGATACTTTGGAGAACGACACTTTCTTCCATACAACGCTCGAATGGAGCCATGCCAATACTTGCTTGATAACCTGTTGTTGTAGGAAAACTCCACCAATGGTAAAAACTTGTCCCAACTCCTTGAAATCAAGAACACGAGTCTTAATAGATCTTCAAGAGTTTGAATAGTCCTCTCCGATCGTCCGTCCGTCTGAGGATGATATCGCCGAAAGCTAAATCGTAAATCTGTGCCCATAGCTTTTTGCAAACTAACCCAAAATCGTGAAGTGAATCTTGGGTCTCGATCGAAACTATGGATACCTGGCATACCATGCGATCTTACAATCTCGTTTATGTACATACGAGCAAGACGTTCAAGTGTATAAGTTTCTCAGATTTCGGTAAGAAATGAGCGGAGACTTGGTCAATCTATCAACAATGACCCAAATCGCATCAATGCCTTGAGAAACCTTAGGAAGACCGTGAATTGAAATCCATGGTAATGTGCTCCCACTTCCATTCGGAATTTCAAGTGGTTGCAATGGACCTTTTGGTACTTGATGCTCCGCTTTAACTCGTTGACAAGTTAGACACCTTGAGATAAACAAATGCTATCTCTCTCTTCATATTGCTCCACCAAAATGTATGATTTAATATCATGATACATTTTGGTACTCCCGTGATGGATTGCAAATGGTGTGTTGTGCGCCTCCATCATGATATTATACTTTAAATCGTGGTCGTTAGGAACACAAAGTCCGGAGTTGACTCAAGTATTCCTTCTTCATCGATTCTTGCTTCGGCATAGCACCCTCTTGCACTTTCTTTCTCATACGCATCGCCTCCAGTCCGTAGCTTGGCGCAATTTTTAACTTTATCGATTAAAGTCGGTTCTACTCAGATATTCGCTATCATCACACGCGTCTCTGAGTCTTTAACTCTATCTCCATCCTTTGCAAGTCACACAAAATGGGCCTTTGTGTTGACAATAACGCACTCGTGCTTGCATACGATCTTCTACTCAATGCATCGCCTACCACGTTAAGCTTTCCGAGGATGGTATTGGATGGTATGATCATAATCTTTCAATGCTTCAAGCCAGCGTTGTTGTCGCATGTTGAGTTCCTTTTGAGTGAAGAAATATTTGAGGCTTTTATGATCCGTAAAGATCTCCACTTTCTCCCCATACAAGTAATGCCTCCAAATTTTAAGTGTGCAAGATAATAAATGCTAACTCCGGATCATGAGTAGGATAATTCCTCTCATATTCTTTGAGTTGTCGTGAGGCATAGGCTATAACTTTTCCATGTTGCATAAGAACACATCCCAACCCTTTGCTCGAAGCATCACTGTAGATGACAAATCCCTCCGAGCCAGATGGTATTGTCAGAACAGGTGCTGAAATAAGTCTCTTCTTGAGTTCTTGAAAACTCTTCTCACATTCTTCGCTCCAACCGAACTTTGTATCTTTTCGAGTCAAATTTGAGTCGATGGAGTAGCGATTCGAGAAAATCCTTCCACGAATCTCCGATAATAACCAAATTAAACCGAGAAAGCTACGTTTCTATCCATCGATTTAGGTTGTTCCCAACTTTGAATAGCTTCATCTTTGCTTGGTCAATGGATATTCCATGACTTGATACCACGTGCCCAAGGAATGCTACTTCTTCAAGCCAGAACTCGCATTTCTTCAACTTGGCATAAAGCTTATATTCACGAAGCTTTTGGAGTGTCAGCCTCAAGTGTTGCTCATGATCTTCACGGCTTTTGGAATAAATAAGGATGTCATCAATAAAGACGACCACAAAGTGATCTAAATATTCCTTGAATACTCGGTTCATCATATCCATGAAGCGGCGGAGCATTAGTCAATCCAAAGGACATGACTAGAATTCATAATGCCCGTCTCGAGTTCTCGAAAGCCGTCTTTGGAATGTCGGTGATTCTAATCTTCAATTGGTGATATCCTAACGAAGATCAATCTTTGAAAAGAATTTGGCTCCTTGCAAATCGGTCAAACAGTCATCAATACGTGGCAATGGATACCTATTTTTGATGGTGACATGATTCAACTCCCGATAATCAATACAAAGTCGCATACTTCCATCTTTCTTCTTCACGAATAGAGCAGAGGAGCACCCCAAGGAGAAGTACTAGGTCGAATAAAGCTAATGTCTAACAATTCCTGCAGTTGGGTCTTTAACTCCTCGAAGTTCAATAGAGCCATTCGATATGGGGCTTTGGAAATAGGTTTTGTCACCGGGTTCAAGGTCGATACAAAATTCAATTTCACGCCCGGGGGTAGGCCAGAAGTTCTTGAGAAATACGTCAGAAATTTATTAACAATAGAAATATCGCTTCAAAACCCACGTATTTTTGTTTAAATCAGTGACATGAGCTAAGAAAGCTTGACATCCATTTTTTCAATAAACGAATAGCTTTATGGCTTGAGATGACCGTGATTGATTTTAATGGTTTGGTCGTTTGAATTCGCATAATAGGTTGATTAGGAATATGAAAGCTAACAACCTTACGAAACAATCAATTTTTGCATGATAAGTAGTTAACCAATCAATCCTAGAATCACGTCAAATGCAAGTATTTTTAATGAAATAAGATCGATGTAATGTGAGGGTACCGATTTGAACCAAACAAGACTTATAAACAAAGGGATGTAATGAAGGTTTCTCCCAACGGAGTTTCCACAGATAAGTCAAAGTCTAATTTCTCCTGAGTCAAATTTAATCGATGAGCGCAAGTAGGAGAAATAAAAGAATGGGTAGAACCAGATCAAATAAAGTGTAGACTTCATTAGAGTTTATGATAAGCTTACCCGTGATGACCTCATTCGGGTTCCTTGCTCTCTGGGAGGTCACAACAAACGCTCCCTTGCACTACCGGCTTTTGACTTTTTCTCGGGGATGGCCTTTGGTGCCTCCATCCTAGTTGAATTTGTCTTCAGAACGACAAAAATCGAGCTAAGTGACCTTCTCTTCCACAATTATAACATGCTTTGACTACGCATGGCACGATTCGAATCGATGTGTCCCTCTTCTCCGCATTTGAAGCATATGATAGGTGGTCTTTCTCCTTCCTTAACAACGGGTCTTTGGTCTTTGACGCTCTTTCCATCATTGTTGAATCTCCGCTTTCTTGAAATGTCCATTTTTATTGTTTTGCCCTCGATTACCACCGGTGGTTACCATATCGCCCGTTGATTCCCTCCACGCTTGTTGTCACCGCTTGATGACTACTTTCGCCGGTATTATAACTTCTTGCTACCGCTCTCTTTAGTTACGTTGACTTTCGTTATCGCGCTTCCACTAATCGAGCCCTATTTACAACATCCTAATACAAACACAGTTTATGAGAAATAAGATGTTGACGTATCTCCGGCTTCAAACCTCTTAAAAACATTCGCGCCATTCTCTCTTCATTATCCACCAAGTGGGACGCAAACCGTGATAACTCCGCAAATTTTGCCTCGTATTATGACACGGTCATATTGTTTTGTTCCAACTTGATAAACTCCACCTCCTTCATGTGGCGAATACTTTAAGGAAAGTATTTGTCGTTGAACAGCTCCTGGAACTTCTCCCAAGATATCTTCAAGACAAAGAAGTTGAGTACGCTTCTACCGATTCCCACCAAGAATCCGCCTCTCGCGCAATAAAGGCGTGAAAGGGAACCTTTTGCTCTCCGAGCATCCCAAGACATCAAATATCTTGGTAATCATTTATCCATGCTTCCGCCAAGTGGTTTTGGCTCTCCCTTAAACTCCGGTGGTCCCAGCTCCTTGAATTGTTTAGCGGTGACCGCCCGAGAGTTTTCCGTATTTCCACCTACGTTTTGGACAGGAGTCGCTCTCGCCTGCTGTTGCATAAATTGCATAAAGCCTCTGAACATTTGATCATTCATCATTTGGTCAGTGTTGTTGTTTGCATGAGGATTGTCGCCTTCCTGATGCACATTATCCTGATTATTGATATGTGGTGAATCAACGATCGCCTGTGCTCCATTGCTATTCTCAACATTCTCAGATGTCATTTTCAGATACTGCCACAAAACAAAAGATTAATTGACATTTAACAATTACCTTTATATTCGGAATCGACCAATAAAATAAAGACAAAAAACTTAGGTAGGTCATACTAAATACTAAGGTATTCCCCGCCTCCCCCCCTAGTACTTTTCTCACATCTTAGCCAGGATCATATCCTTTAGCTTCGATATTAACCGTGACGCCCCCAAAATTAGGTATACATCACCCATCTTGGGTCGCCACTTACATGGTACGTAAATTTAAATACAACTTATTAACATAGTCGCAGTGTACAATACTGATTATAAAAGCGTGAGTTTAAATACAAATATCGCTTACTAGATATTATACAAACTCAAACAAAAAGTCCTCATTACAATTATTATCACACTATTTCACGTATGGTAGAGGACTACTAATGCTATCTTCGTGACCATCACTCGTTTCCCAGACTCGTCCCGGCTATATTCTCATTTCACGAAGAGAACGGTGAAAAGAAAGGGTGAGCTCAACTAGCCCAAGAAGAAATATTATGACTAAGATAATGCAAAATAAATTATCAATAGTCTTCAACAATGTTAAACCGATAAAATACAATAGACAACCAGGTTTAATCTGCGCTGAATATGCAATCCATTAAAAGAGTCAAGTAGAAAATAAAATCTACTATCTTTTATGATTTTAAAAGGTTTTTCATCATCTGTTATAAATTGAGACTCGCTTTAATAAATAATCCACATCATCGAATCACCCCTCGCACTACTGGCCAAGGATATTCTTAAGTATCACGATCACAATTATTCCCGCACTACGGGCAAGAATAGTTGTGTATTCATTAATGGTCATGATCATGCCAACAATCGTCCATCAATGCACTACTACCAATCGAGGATTTTAATCACATCATTTGTAACATTACGGTCATGATTACGCCAATAATCCTCGGTCATAATCATACCAAGTCCATCCATGCTCTACAAAGCCACGTATGACTTTTAAAAAAAATATAAACATGAGGATGATGACAATGATATAAGAATTCAATAAAACAAGTTCAAGAATTATTTTATCCAGAATTATTAACGTCCAAATTGTCAACATGATACTTTGCTTTGTAGAGTAAAATTCAAGAATGATCGAAGAATATTTTCCGTGAAAAGATATCTTTGGATGAAACGCAAATATCAAGGATATTCTACTAATTTCATGGAGTATAAAGTCAAAGTTTTAACCAACCGGGTATAATAAAGAATGGAATAACAAAAGAAATCACCATGCATGCGGTAGATTAGCATGATGTGTTATTCCAATGTAATAATAATAACGGAACCAGTCGTGAAATTCACACCCAAGCGGGATGTTCCAATGTAAGAATAATAAAGATGGAACCGCATCCGGTGTAAAACACGAGATAGGATATTCCAACGAGAATGATAAAGATTTTAACCAGTCCTGTAAAACACATGCATGTGATGTTCCAATGTATAATAAAAAGCGGAACCAGTCCCGTAAAACACACAGAGGATGTTCCAATGAATAATAAAAGAATGTCACCAAGTATAGGGTAAATCATGTATCAAAGTTATTCCAATGTAATAAATAAGCAATGGAATAACATAAGGATTTCACCAAGTATAGGGTATCTGCGTAGATACAAAAGTATGTATAGGGTATGCCACTTTTACAAAAGTTATTCCAATGCAATAATAGTGAATGGAATAATGTAGTTCTCTTCAAGAAGAAAGAATAACACCCTTTTACCGTAAAAGAACCTAATATGGAAGTAGTGAAGTAGCGAGATACTCTTCTTCTTTCTATAACTTTCTCTCTATAGCTTCTCTCTATAATTTCTCTCTCTAGAGTTTCAATGAATTAAATAAGAAAATAATGAAGGAATGAGCTTCTATTTATAGGAAAATGGAATGCATAAGTAATTAATCCATGAACGGTCAAGATTGATTTACTTTAATCTGACGGTCCATATTTAAAGAAAAATCTTTTAAATAAAATATAATATATTCTATTTATATAAAAACATTTTACTATGCAAACACTATGCAATACTATGCAAAACACTATGCAAAACACTATATAATACTATGCATAATAAAATATAATATATTCTATTTATAGAATAACTTTAATAAAGTATTCTATTTTATATAAAAAGATGTTTCGAATAAAACAAAACGTCATTATCGCTATAATAATTCATATTATTAATCGACAATAATGGAATCTAACTGAGTGACTTCTCACATAAGCATCAATAATCAATACTGGTATGCTACTATGTCGCAACCACATTCGTGACATCGTACTTTTACTACTGAAGTAGTTCAACAAAGAATAACGGTAAAACTTCCGCCGTTATTTCAATAAAATATTTTTGTCTTTTTCTCAATCCGGCTAATAATTACATTGTGGGGTCCACCAATGATTGAGCCGTTGTACGAATATTCCCTGCTAAACCGAATATTCCCCGACCAATCGAATATAATATAACCACTTGTATACTTTGCAAAATTTATAAATATTACCCACAACTATAACATTATATCAAATTATTCCATAATATTCAAAAATAATATTTATAGAAAATTCATCTTTATTTATAAAAGCTGGGGTCTTACAACCTCCCCTTCTTATGAAATTTCGCCCTCGAAATTAGGGTACGTACCTGGTATGTCGAAGAGGTAAGGATACCTTGATTTCATTTCAGATTCTAACTCCCAAGTCATTTCCTCAACATCGTGGTTCCTCCACAAAACTTTGACTTGAGGTATAACCTTGGAGCGTAGAATATGTTCCTTCTTATCCAAAATTTGAACAGGAACCTCTTCATACGTCAAATCTTCCGCTATTTCGTCCGGTTCTAACTCAATAATATGGTTCGGGTCTTTCACATATTTACGTAACATGGATATGTGAAAAACGTTATGAACACGAGACATATTTGGCGGTAAAGCGAGTCTATAGGCCACGCCCCTACTCGATCGAGGATTAAAATGGACCGATGAATCGAGGATTAAGTTTCCTCTCTTTCCAAATCTTGTAACTCCTTTCCATGGAGCAACTTTTAACAACACATGATCTCCTATATTGAATTCCACGTCCTTTCGATGAAGATCGGCATAATTCTTTTCGATTTTGTGAGGTTTTATACGTCGTTGTCGGATCGTTTGAATCTTTTTCCGTAGTCATACGTACCAACTCCGGTCCCAACAACGTTGCTTCACCCACCTCATCCCAAAGATACCGAGAACGACACTTTCTTCCATACAACGCTTGAATGGAGCCATGCCAATACTTGCTTGATAAGCTGTTGTTGTAGGAAAACTCCACCAATGGTAAAAACTTGTCCCAACTCCCCTTGAAATCAAGAACACGAGTCTTAATAGATCTTCAAGAGTTTGAATAGTCCTCTCCATTGTCCGTCCGTCCGAGGATGATATCTTAGAAAAACTAAATCGTAAGTCCGTGCCCATAGCTTTTTGCAAACTAACCCAAAATCGTGAAGTGAATCTTGGGTCTCGATCGAAACTATGGATGGATCTAGCATACCATGCGATCTTACAATCTCGCTTATGTACATACGAGCAAGACGTTCAAGTGTATAAGTTTCTCGTATCGGTAAGAAATGAGCAGACTTGGTCAATCTATCAACAATGACCCAAATCGCATCAATGCCTTGAGAAACCTTAGGAAGACCGGTAACGAAATCCATGGTAATGTGCTCCCACTTCCATTCTGGAATTTCAAGTGGTTGCAATGGACCTTTTGGTACTTGATGCTCCGCTTTAACTCGTTGACAAGTTAGACACCTTGAGATAAACAAATGCTATCTCTCTCTTCATATTGCTCCACCAAAATGTATGACGAATATCACGATACATTTTGGTACTCCCCCAGATGGATTGCAAATGGTGTGTTGTGCGCCTCCATCATGATATTATACTTTAAATCAGGGTCGTTAGGAACACAAAGTCTGGAGTTGACTCGAAGTATTCCTTCTTCATCGATTCTTGCTTCCGGCATAGCACCCTCTTGCACTTTCTTTCTCATACGCATCAGCTCCAGGTCTGTAGCTTGAGCAGCTTTAACTTTATCGATTAAAAGTCGGTTCTACTCAGATATTCGCTATCATCACATGCGTCTCCTCGAGTCTTTTAACTCTATCTCCATCCTTTGCAAGTCACACAAAATGGGCCTTTGTGTTGACAATAACGCACTCGTACTTCTTCTGCATACGATCTTCTACTCAATGCATCGCCTACCACGTTAAACTTTTCGGGATGGTATTGGATGGTATGATCATAATCTTTCAATGCTTCAAGCCAACGTCGTTGTCGCATGTTGAGTTCCTTTTGAGTGAAGAAATATTTGAGGCTTTTATGATCCGTAAAGATCTCCACTTTCTCCCCATACAAGTAATGCCTCCAAATTTTAAGTGCAAAGATAACGGTTGCTAACTCCGGATCATGAGTAGGATAATTCCTCTCATATTCTTTGAGTTGTCGTGAGGCATAAAGCTATAACTTTTCCATGTTGCATAAGAACACATCCCAACCCTTTGCTCGAAGCATCACCAGAGATGACAAATCCCTCCGAGCCAGATGGTATTGTCGAGCAGTCTTTGAAATAAGTCTCTTCTTGAGTTCTTGAAAACTCTTCTCACATTCTTCGCTCCAACCGAACTTTGTATCTTTTCGAGTCAATGAGTCAATGGAGTAGCGATTCGAGAAAATCCTTCCACGAATCTCCGATAATAACCAAATAAACCGAGAAAGCTACGTGCTTTCTACCATCGATTTAGGTTGTTCCCGGCTTTGAATAGCTTCAATCTTTGCGGGTCAATGATATTCCATGACTTGATACCACGTGCCCAAGGAATGCTACTTCTTCAAGCCGAACTCGCATTTCTTCAACTTGGCATAAAGCTTATATTCACGAAGCTTTTGGAGTGTCGACCTCAAGTGTTGCTCATGATCTTCACGGCTTTTGGAATAAATAAGGATGTCATCAATAAAGACGACCACAAAGTGATCTAAATATTCCTTGAATACTCGGTTCATCATATCCATGAAGGCGGCGGGAGCATTAGTCAATCCAAAGGACATGACTAGGAATTCATAATGCCCGTCTGGGAGTTCTCAAAGCCGTCTTTGGAATGTCAATGGTTCTAATCTTCAATTGGTGATATCCTAACGAAGATCAATCTTTGAAAAGAATTTGGCTCCTTGCAATCGTCAAACAGTCATCAATACGTGGCAATGGATACCTATTTTTGATGGTGACATGATTCAACTCCCGATAATCAATACAAAGTCGCATACTTCCATCTTTCTTCTTCACGAATAGAACAGGAGCACCCCAAGGAGAAGTACTAGGTCGAATAAAGCTAATGTCTAACAATTCCTGCATTGGGTCTTTAACTCCTCAAGTTCAATAGAGCCATTCGATATGGGGCTTTGGAAATAGGTTTTGTACCAGGGGTTCAAGGTCGATACAAAATTCAATTTCACGCTCTGGGTAGGCGGGGAAGTTCTTCGAGGAATACGTCAGAAATTTATTAACAATAGAAATATCGCTCAAAACCGGCGTATTTTTGTTTAAATCATGACATGAGCTAAGAAAGCTTGACATCCATTTTTCAATAAACGAATAGCTTTATGGCTTGAGATGACCGTGATTGATTTTAATGGTTTGGTCGTTTGAATTAACATAATAGGTTGATTAGGAATATGAAAGCTAACAACCTTACGAAAACAATCAATTTTTGCATGATAAGTAGTTAACCAATCAATCCCTAGAATCACGTCAAATGCAAGTATTTTTAATGAAATAAGATCGACAGGTAATGTGAGGGTACCGATTTGAACCAAACAAGACTTATAAACAGTGGATGTAATGAAGGTTTCTCCCAACGGAGTTTCCACAGATAAGTCAAAGTCTAATTTCTCCGAGTCAAATTTAATCGATGAGCGCAAGTAGGAGAAATAAAAGAATGGGTAGAACCGGTATCAAATAAAGTGTAGACTTCATTAGAGTTTATGATAAGCTTACCCGTGATGACCTCATTCGGGTTCCTTGCTCTCTGGGAGGTCACAACAAACGCTCTCCCTTGCACTACCGGTTTTGACTTTTTTGGGACGGCCTTTGGTGCCTCCATCCTAGTTGAATTTGTCTTCGGTAAACGACAAAATCGAGCTAAGTGACCTTCTCTTCCACAATTATAACATGCTTTGGACGGCATGGCACAGTTCGGACTGATGTGTCCCTCTTCTCCGCATTTGAAGCATATGATAGGTGGTCTTTCTCCTTCCTTAACAACGGGTGCTGGTGCTGACGTCTTTCCATCATTGTTGAATCTCCGTTTCTTGAAATGTCCATTTTATTGTTTTGGCCCCGATTACCACCGAAGGTGGTTACCATATCTGCCTTGTTGATTCCCTCCACGCTTGTTGTCACCGCTTGATGACTACTTTCGGCCGGTATTATAATTTCTTAATTACCGCTTCTCTTTTAGTTAAGTTGACTCGTTATCGCGCTCCACTAATCGAGCCCTATTTACAACATCTGAATACAAACACGGTTTATGAGAAATAAGATGTTGACGTATCTCCGACTTCAAACCTCTTAAAAACATTCGCGCCATTCTCTCTCATTATCCACCAAGTGGGGCATATGGCCGTGATAACTCCGCAAATTTTGCCTCGTATTGCGACACGGTCATATTGTTTTTGTTCCAACTTGATAAACTCCACCTCCTTCATGTGGCGAATACTTTTAGGAAAGTATTTGTCGTTGAATGACTCCCCGGAACTTCTCCCAAGATATCTTGATGACAAAGAGGTTGAGTACGCTTTCTGGAATTCCACCAATGTCTGCCTCTCCGCCAACATAAAGGCGTAAGAAAGGGAACCTTTTGCTCCTCGGAGCATCCCAAGACATCAAATATCTTGGTAATCTGCTTTATCCATGCTTCCGCCAGAAGTGGTTTTGGCTCTCCCTTAAACTCCGGTGGTCCCAGCTCCTTGAATTGTTTAGCGGTGACCGCTCGAGAGTTTTCCGTATTTCCACCTACGTTTTGGACAGGAGTCGCTCTACTTTCTTTTGTTGCATAAATTGCATAAAGCCTCTCGAACATTTGATCATTCATCATTTGGTCGGTGTTGTTTGTTTGCATGAGGATTGTCGCCTTCCTGATGCACATTATCCTGATTATTGATATGTGGTGAATCAACGATCGCCTGTGCTCCATTGCTATTCTCAACATTCTCAGATGTCATTTTCAGATACTGCCACAAAACAAAAGATTAATTGACATTTAACAATTACCTTTATATTACGATGACCAATAAAATAGCACAAAAACTTAGGTAGGTCATACTAGCGAAGGTATTCCCCGTCTCTCCCCTCCTAGTACTTTTCTCACATCTTAGCCAGGGATCATATCCCTTAGCTCTGATACCAACTGTGACGCCCCCAAAATTAGGTATACATCACCCATCTTGGGTCGCCACTTACATGGTACAGAAATTTAAATACAACTTATTAACATAGCTGTCGTGTACAATATGACATAAACTGTGAGTTTAAATACAAATATCGTCTACTAGATATTATACAAACTCAAACAAAAAGTCCTCATTACAATTATTATCACACTATTTCACGTAATAGTGAGGACTACTAATGCTATCTTCGGGACCATCACTCGCTTCCCAGGCTCGTCCCAAATATATTCTCATTTCACAAGAGAACGGTGAAAGAAAGGGTGAGCTCAACTAGCCCAAAGAAGAAATATTATGACTAAGATAATGCAAAATAAATTATCAATAGTCTTCAACAATGTTAAACCGATAAAATACAATAGACAACCATTTAGCTGCGGTGAATATCAATCCATTAAAAGAGTCAAGTAGAAAATAAAATCTACTATCTTTTATGATTTTAAAAGGTTTTTCATCACTTTGTTATAGCCGAGACTCACTTTTTAATAAATAATCCACATCATCGAATCACCCCCACACTACTGGCCAAGGATATTCTTAAGTATCACGATCACAATTATTCCTGCACTACGGGCCAAGAATAGTTGTGTATTCATTAATGGTCATGATCATGCCAACAACTGTCCATCAATGCACTACAGCCACTGAGGATTTTTAATCACATCATTTGTAACATTACGGTCATGATTACGCCTCGAATAATCCACAGGTCATAATCATACCAAGTCCATCCATGCTCTACAGTGCCACGATGACTTTTAAAAAAAAATATAAACATGAGGATGATGACAATGATATAAGAATTCAATAAAACAAGTTCAAGAATTATTTTATCCAGAATTATTAACGTCCAAATTGTCAACATGATATCTTTGCTTTGTAGAGTAAAATTCAAGAATGATCGGAAGAATATTTCCGTGAAAAGATCTTTGGATGAAACGCAAATATCAAGGATATTCTACTAATTTCATGGAGTATAGAAGTCAAAGTTTTAACCAACCGGGTATAATAAAGAATGGAATAACAAAAGAAATCACCATGCATGCGGTGCCAGCGCAGACGAGTTATTCCAATGTAATAATAATAACGGAACCGGTCGGTGAAATTCACAAGCGAGGATGTTCCAACAGAATAATAAAGATGGAACCGGATCCGGTGTAAAACACACGATAGGATATTCCAACGAATGATAAAAGGCGGAACCGGTCCGATTAAAAAACACATGCATGTGATGTTCCAATGAAATAATAAAAAGCGGAACCAGTCCTGTAAAACACACGCATGGGATGTTCAAATGTAATAATAAAAGAATGTCACCAAGTATAGGGTAAACCACATATCAAAGTTATTCCAATGTAATAAATAAGCAATGGAATAACATAAGGATTTCACCAAGTATAGGGTATCTGCATATCACAAAGTTATGTATAGGGTATGCCACTTTTACAAAGTTATTCCAATGAATAATAGTGAATGGAATAATGTAAGTTCTCTTCAAGAAGAAAGAATAACACCCCTCACCGTAAAAGAACCTGAATATGGAAGTAGTGAAGTAGCGAATCACTCTTCTTCTTTCTATAACTTTCTCTATATAAGCTTCTCTCTATAATTTCTCTCTCTAGTTTCAATGAATTAAATAAAGAAAATAATGAAGGAATGAGCTTCTATTTATAGGAAAATGGAATGCATAGTAACTAATCCATGAACGGTCAAGATTGATTTACTTTAATCTGACGGTCCATATTTAAAGAAAAATCTTTTAAATAAAATATAATATATTCTATTTATATAAAAACATTTTACTATGCAAACACTATGCAATACTATGCAAAACACTATATGCAAAAACATATAATATACTATGCATAATAAAATATAATATATTCTATTTATAGAATAACTTTAATAAAGTATTCTATTTTATATAAAAAGATGTTTGAATAAAACAAAAAACGTCATTATCGCTATAATAATTCATATTATTAATCGACAAATAATGGAATCTAAATCGGTGACTTCTCACATAAGCATCAATAATCAATACCGTGTGCTACTATGCAACCACACGTATTACTGTACTTTTACTACCGAGTAGTTCAACAGTAACCACGGTAAAACTTCCGCCGTTATTTCAATAAAATATTTTTGTCTTTTTCTCAATCCGACAATAATTCTGTTGTGGGGTCCACCAATGATTGAGCCGTTGTACGAATATTCCCTGCTAAACCGAATATTCCCCGACCAATCGAATATAATATAACCACTTGTATACTTTGCAAAATTTATAAATATTACCCACAACTATAACATTATATCAAATTATTCCATAATATTCAAAAATAATATTTATAGAAAATTCATCTTTATTTATAAAAACTGGGGTCTTACAGATACTCCATGTTTTGACACCACGTGCCCAAGGAATGCTACTTCCTCAAGTCAGAACTTGCATTTCTTCAGCTTGGCATAAAGCTTATTTTCACGAAGCCTTTCAAGTATCAGCTTCAAATGGTGCTCATGATCTTCACGGCTTATGGAATAGATGAGGATGTCATCAATAAAGACAACAACGAATTGATCCAAATATTCCTTGAATACACGGTTCATCATATCCATGAAAGCAGCTAGAGCATTAGTCAATCCAAAAGATATGACTAAGAATTCATAATGCCCGTACCGAGTTCTGAAGGCAGTCTTTGGAATATCCCCAGTTTTAATCTTCAGCTGATGATATCCAGAACGAATGTCGATCTTTGAAAAGAATTGTGCTCCTTGTAACTGGTCAAATAGGTCCTCAATGCGAGGTAGCGGATACCTATTCTTGATGGTGACATGGTTTAATTCTTGGTAGTCAATACAAAGTCGCATACTCCCGTCTTTTTTCTTTACAAATAAAATAGGAGCACCCCAAGGAGATGTACTAGGGCGAATGAAACCTATGTCTAACAATTCCTGTAGTTGGACTTTTAACTCCTGAAGTTCAATAGGAGCCATTTGATATGGGGTTTTAGAAATGGGCTTTGTACCCAGTTCAATGTCAATAAAGAATTCAACATCATGTTCTGGGGGTAGACCGGGAAGCTCTTCAGGAAATACATCAGGAAATTCTCTAACAACAGAAATATTATTCAAATCTGTCTTGTCTTTGTTCAAATCCATAACATGGGCTAAGAAAGCATGACATCCGTTTTCTAATAAACGAATAGCTTTATGGCTTGATATGATAGTGACAGATTTTAGTGGTTTAGTTGTTTGAATTCATATAATGTGTCAAGTTAGGAATATGAAAACTAACAACCTTACGAAAACAATCAATTTTGGCATGATGAGTGGTTAACCAATCAATTCCTAAAATCACATCAAAAGAAAGTATCTTTAAAGAGATAAGATCAACAGGTAATGTGATAGTGCCAACTTGGATTAAGCAAGATTTATAAACAGTGGATGTAACGAAAGTTTCACCAACAGAGAGTCTCTTGATAAATCAAAGTCTAATTTCTTCAGAGTCAAGTTTAAACGTTGAGCACAAGCGGGAGAGATAAAAGAATGGGTAGAACCCCAGATCTAGTAAGGTATAAACTTCGCAAGAGTTCAAGATTAGCTTACCCGTAATCACCTCATTCGGGTTCCTCGCGTTTTGGCGATTCACGACAAACGCTTCTTCCAGAACCGTGATTTTGACTTATCCGGACAACCTTGAGTCACCATCCCCTGTTGAACTTGGTTTTGCTACTGAGAACAATCCCGAGATATATGGCCTTCCTTTCCACAAATTGTAACATACCTTGGATTGTTGTTGACAGCTTTGGTTGATATGTCCCTCTTTCCATCATTTGTAACATCTAATCGGCGGTCGTTCTCCTCCCTAGAATTTGTTGTTGGTGTTGGTCTTTACTTCTTTGATGTCTTCCGTCATTGTTGAATCTCCTCTTCTCGAAGTTTCCACTTGACTCACCTCTCCTATTATCACGGCCACGATGACCACCCGAGTGGTTACCGCCTTTGTTCAGATTTTTCCTCCTCATTGGTTCATCATCGCTCATGATCGCCGCACACCGCAAATGATGATACAGTTGTGGTCCCTTGGTTGAACATACTCACTATCCTGCTCTAATAATTTAGCCCTGTTGACAACATCTGAATACAGAGAAAATTTATGAGAGATAAGGTATTAACGAATCTCGGTTTTAGACCTCTCAGAACATCCTTGTCATTCGCTCCTCATTCTCTACCAAATGAGGTGCAAACTGGATAACTCAAATGAACTTCAGCCTCGTCTTCGGGACATCGTCATGTTGTTTTGTTCTAGTCTGATAAACTCTACCTCCTTCATATGACGAATACTTTCAGGAAAGTACTTGTCATTGAATAGTTTCTAAAATGTTTCCCAAGACATGTTGAGTGCGGCAGGCTGGTACGCTTCACAGACTCCCACCAGTAGTCTGCCTCACCGCGGAACATAAAGGTGGCGAATGGAACCTTCTGTTTCTCCATGCATCCCAAGACATTAAATATCTTGGTAATTTGCTTGACCCATGTTTCCGTCTTGATAGGATTCGGCTTTCCAATAAATTATGGTGGTCCCAACTCCTTGAATCGCTTGGTCAGATGCATCACAAGGCCAGCGTTCTTATCACTTCCACCCTATTTTGTACATGAGTCTCCCTCGTCTGATTTTGCATGAACTGCAAAAAGCTCCTAAACATTCCATCATTCATCGTTTGCTCGGTAGTGTTGTTTACAAGAGGAATATTGCCTTCCTGTTGCACGTTCTCCTGGTTTGTAACTAAAGGTTGTTCCACAGTCTCATACACTCCATTGTTAACGTTCTCAGCAGCCGTTCTTAAATACTGCCATAAAACAAGGGTTAATTAAACAAATTAACAAATCACATAATATCCCTATATTATGACTGACCAACAAATAAGCTTAGATAGGACACACTAGCGAAGGATTTACTCATCTCTCCCCTCCTAGTTCTATTCCCCGATCTCTGCTAGAGACCATATCCCTAAGCTTTGATACCAACTGTGACGCCCCCAAAATAGGCATACAACACCCATTCTGAGTCGCCAAATACATGGTACATAAAGCAAACTACAACTTCAATAATACAATTGTCGTGGCAAAATACGACACACATCATATCGTGAGTTTAAATACAAATATTTTCTTCTAGACAATATCCACACTCAAATAAGTCCTCATTACAATTATTCAAACACTATTTTACAGAAATAGTGAGGACTGCTAAAACATCTTTCTAAAACCATCACTCCATATCCCGACTAGATCTTGCTATGTTCTCACCTCCTGAGAAGAAAAATGGAACAAAAAGGAAAAGGGTGAGCTCAACTAGCCTAGTAAAGAATATTATGACTAAGATAATATACAACAAATTATCATTAGTTTTCAACAGGGAAAAATCTGATAAAATATAATAGACAACAAGTTTTAGATCAACAACTGCAGCGGAAATAGCAATCCATTAGAAGAGTCAAGTAGAGAATGAGTTCTACTATCTTCTAAGATTTAAAAGTCCATCATCAATATTTTATTCCTGTAACAACAATCAATATACATCTTTAATCAATATTCATCTTTGCACTACAGGCCAAAGATATTCATTTGTATCACCAGTTGGTTGGTCATGTTCATCTCAACACCTGTTCATCTTTGCACTACGGCCAAAGATATTCATCGATTAATCATTCATCTTTGCACTACATACCAAAGATATTCAAGAATATCATCATTTAGGGACCGAGGATGATGAAAATATTTTAAAGAAAACGAATCCAGTGAGACAGAAGGACAAATATTAGGGATTCATATCACAGTTTATCCAAGATCAATAATACTCCATAATAACCAATTTTGAAGCATAATTCAAAAATAAAGATCAAAACATGGATACAATCAAAGATAGTAACCATAATAGACATCTTGGACAAAAAGAAGAAAAATTCATTTTTTGGTGAATAGTGCCGTATTCGTTAATAGTGTCGTATACGTGAATAGTGCCATATACGTGAATAGTAACCCCGACACAAAAAGTTCCAAATTTGATAAAAAGTTCAGACCGATATTTTGGTATAATGATATTGAAGAAAATAATATCATTTCAGAAGAAAACAACATCCTTTACCTTAAAATAACCGTACTTCTGACTGAATTTTGGATATAGTGCTGACAGAAACTTACACTGAATAACAACTCTCAAAGTATCAAAATACTTACTAAAATACGCTCGACAATATAGAGAGAAAGAAAACTTGTTTCTGGTGTGATTTTCAATTCTAACCTAAGCGTCTATTTATAGGAAAATGCTAGAACGCCATTGGAGACTAAAATAATAAAATATATTATTTTTCTTTCCATTCATCTACGCCACCCACCATTTTGAGTCAAGCATGCCTTCTTAGACAAAAATTAGCAGCCCATGTGTTGTCAAACAAGAGTGGGTCCCACCCATAATTTAACAAAAATCATTTTATTTTCCTAAACTTCAGTAATTCATAATAAATAACCCTTTTATCAGAAAAATTCGAAACTCGCGTGTTTCCATAGGAAATTTAATTCTCTACAACTTTGTAGAAGAATTTTTTTCTAAATTCCAATAAAAAATACCCGAAATCCACAAACGGATAATTTTTAATACCTCTACAATGCAAAAAATAATCGATAAAACACCTCAAAGATTAATTCCTTCATTTTATCCACATAAAATAAATATATCCATCATTTATATCAACATAAAATAAATATTTCCTTATCATATAAATCAATAATTAATTATTCACAAATAATATTACGTAATCACAATTATGACAACCAAAGTAGTTCCTATGAAAGAGGGGCTTTCGAATAAGAATTTCTCCTTCTTCGGCCGCAATTAGGTGACCAAACCTCTCCTTGATGTAACTTTCTAGACATTACCAATAATACTATCTAATAATATTATTCAAATAATATGAATTATTGATCGATAATAGGAAATATCGTTGTGCAAAGTTGATAATTATTGAAACAACAATAATATAAAATATCAACGCAAACAATTATTGAGTCGATAAAATAAAATATTGAATAGTAATTCTTCGTAACAATTATTGAGTAGTGCCTTCTTACGTAAGAATCAATAATTCAAAAATCATGCATGCATCCACGCCAGACATTCGTATTTTAACCACCGGATTCTAACAAAGTTAATTCAGTAATAACTATGCCGTTATTTATAAAAACTCAAACTTGTCATTTTTTCATCCCATAAGAATTACATTATGGGGCCCACTAATGATTTGTACTTGTCGTCAACGAATATTCCCCGACAACAAGAATATTCCACGACCAAACGAATATTCCCCGATAACAATGATTATTTTATAACCACTTGCTTATTTTGCAAAATTTGCACATTTCACCCATAACTAAAATATTATATCAATTTAACACCTTATTATTCACAATAATAATTAGAGGAAATTCGATTTTATTTATAATAAGTTGGGGTCTTACACAGTCCCTCCTCATTTTATCTTCTAACTCCCACGTAGCCTCCTCGGCATTGTGGTTTCGCCAAATTACTTTTACAGAAGATATAATTATATTTCTCAAAGTTTGCTCTTTCCTATCTATTACTTGGACAAGAATTTCCTCGTAAGTCGGATTCTTCTCTACTTGAATAGGCTCATATGATATCACGTGCTTATAGTCAGGCTTGTATGGACGTAACACTGAAATGTGAAACATATGTGGATGTGTTCCAGCTCGGGTGGTAAGGCTACCATGTACGCCACTTCGCCTACTCGCTTCAATACTTTGAATGGTCCTATGAACCTCGAACTCAATTTTCCTTTCTTATCGAATCTTATTTTCCCCTTCCAAGGAGATACTTTCAAAAATATGAAACTTCTGACTTCAAAGTCTTAGTCTTGATGATTCAAATTTGTGTATTTCTTCTGGCGATCTTGTGCAACTACCAGTCTGGCTCTTATTGTTGTTACTACTTCAGTTGTTTGTTGAACTAATTCTAGTCCTAACATTCTTCGCTCTCCAACTTCATCCCAACACAAAGGTGTTCTGCACTTTCTCCCGTAAAGAGCTTCGTACGGTGGCATACTGATACTAGCATTATAACTATTGTTGTAAGCAAATTCTAATAAGGGTAAGTGGTCATCCCAGTTCCCTTTGAAGTCCATTACGAAAGATCTAAGCATGTCCTCCAACGTTTATATGGTTCGTTCACTCTGTCCATCAATTTATGGATGATAAGCGGCACTCAATCTTAACTGTGTTCCCATCCTCTCTTGTAATCTCTTCCAGAAATTTGACGTGAAGCGCGTATCTCGATCAGAGATAATTGATAGCGACACTTGATGTCGCGAAACTATTTCCTTTATGTATAACTTTTCCAATTGATTCAAATCAAAACGGATCTTTATCGATATTGTGATGCCCCCAAAATAGGTATACATCACCCATCTTGAGTCGCCAAATACATGGTACATAATTTAAATAAAAACTTCTTTAATACAGTACGACAAAATGTAGCTGAGAGTTTTCACACGGATAATGTCTCGTAGAGAGTATACAAAACTCAAATAAAGTCCTCATTACAATTATTATCACACTATTTCATAAAATAGTGAGGACTACTAAAACAACCATCTGGACCGTCACTCTGTTCCCTGACTAGTCCCATCTATATTCTCATTTCTTGAAGAGAACAATGAAAGTAAAGGGTGAGCTCAACTAGCCCAGTAAAGAATATTATGACTAAGATAATGCTGAATAATTTATCGTTAGCCTTCAACAGTGTTAACCTGATAGAATATAATAGACAACAAGTTTAACTGCAGTGGAACAAGCAATCCATTAGAAGAGTCAAGTAGAGCATGATATCTACTATCTTCTATGATTTAAAAAGGTTATCATCAATTTTATCACTGAGACTCGGCTCAATAAATAGTCCACATCACTGAATTATCCATGCACTACGGGCCAAGGATATTCGGGTTATCACCAATGGTTATGATCATGCCAACAACTGTCCATCAATGTACTACGGGCCAATGATGACTTTTACCACATCATTTGTAACATTACAGGTCATGGTTATACCGAATAATCCCTAGTCATAATCATACCAATCAATAGTCCATCTATGCACTATGGGCCAAAGATGACTTTCATCACAATATAAGCATGAGGATGATGACAATGATATAAGAATTCAATTAAATGGAAGCAAATGATAAATTCTAAAGATTTATAATTTAATTTATCCAGAATTCAATAATGTCCAAATTGTCAACATGATATTGCTTTGTGGAGTAAAATTCAAGAATAATATTGTATCAAAAATAATTTGGACCGAAAAGAAATCAGATTTTATCATGAATAGTACCCCGGGTGAATAGTACCTGAGTGAATAGTACCCCGTGGATAGTACTTCGGGAATAATAACCCGTGAATAGTACTCTAGCATGAAAAGGTTAAAACTTATCAAGAATGCTCAGAATAATATTTTCATAAAAAGATACTGGATGAAGTGCAAATATCAAGGATATTCTACTAATTTCAGGAATTATAGAAGCAATACTTACCATAGTAAGTTTAAATTTAGGAATATGAAATGAAATAATATCCCTTCCATACTATGGATTATGAAAAAAAAATAATATTTCTTACGAGTATTGAAATAAAATAATATCCTTTACCTTAGTATAAACTGGATTTGACTGGAATATCATATATTATTCTGAGAAAATTTTGCAGAAAAGCTACACTCAAAGTATCCTTATACTCAAGAAAATTACTCACAATACTTTAGAATAAGAATTTCTGAATTTAAAAGGGTGTGTTGAGGAAGGAGGGGTAACCCCCCTTTTATAGTAAAATCCTTGGAGGAAAAACAAAATAGTATGCCTAACCTTTATTTTTTTTCTACGCCTAACTCTACTTTTTCATTAATGCCTAACTTGATTCATTCATTCTTTGGGGCCACACATGAAACAACTTTGCAGGCAATTCCCCACAATTCACAATGGTTAGGGCCATACTATTTGAAAACAAAAACTTTGCAAACCATTTCCTCACCAACCAACTTAGGAAAACAACGAACAAGCTATACAATTTGCTCACTCCTTCTCTTTAATCACATGTATAAAATATATATATTTTTTAAACATTATAAAATATTATAATAATATGTTTGAATGAATATTTTATCAGAGAAATAATTGTAATTCCACAGAAAATATGCCAAACTTTCAACAATTATGTCATGTTAAATTCATTCATTTATATCCACACAAAATAAATATTTCTTTATCATATAAATTAATAATTAATTATTCCCAAATAATATTACAGAATCGCAATTATGACAACCAGGTCATTCCAAGGAAAGATGGGGCTTTCCGATAAGGATTTCTCCTTACTAGCGCGTAATTAGGTGACCAAACCCCTTTCCTAGACAGAACTTCCTTAGACATTGCCAATAATGCTATCTAATAATATTATTCAAATAATATGAATTATTGATCTGATAATGGGAAATACTGTACAGTGACAATTATTGAAACAACATTAATATAAAATATCAATGCAGCAATTATTGAATCAATAAAATAAAATATTGAACAGTAATTACTGTAACAATTATTGAGTAGTGCCTTCTTACGTAAGAATCAATAATCAAAGAAACTATACAATACTGTGTGCTACTATGCAACCACGCGTATTACTATACTTTTATCAACGGGTAATTCAACAGTTAAAGGTAAAACTTTCGCCGTTATTTTTATAAAAAGATAATTTTGTCATTTTCTAACTCTGACAATAATTCTGTTGTGAGGTCCACCAATGATTGTGCCATCGTACGAATATTCCCTGATAAAACGAATATTCCCCAAACAATCGAATATTTTATGACAACTTACTTACTTTGCAAAATTTGTAAATATTACCCACAACTATAACATTAAATCAAATTCACACCATAATATTCAAAAATTATATTAGAGAAAAATTAACCTTTATTCATAAAAGTTGGGGTCTTACAAGCTTCCCTTCGTATGAAATTTTTTCCTCGAAATTGGTGTACGTACCTGATATGTCGAAGAGGTGAGGATACCTTGATTTCATTTCAGATTCTAACTCCCAGGTCATTTCCTCAACATCATTGTTTCTTCACAAAACTTTGACTTGAGGTATAACCTTGGAGCGTAGAATATGCTCCTTCTTATCCAAGATTTCAACAGGTACCTCTTCATACATTAAATCTTCCGCTATCTTATCTGGTTCTAACTCAATAATGTGGTTTGGGTCTTCCACATATTTACGTAACATAGATATGTGAAAAACGTTATGAACACGAGACATACTTGGCAGTAAGGCGAGTCTATAGGCCATAGTTCCTACTCGATCGAGGATTTCAAATGGGCCAATGAATCGAGGATTGAGCTTTCCTCTTTTTCCAAATCTTGTAACTCCTTTCCATGGAGCAACACGTAACAACACATGTTCTCCAACATTGAATTCCACGTCCTTTCGATGAAGATCAGCATAACTCTTTTGTCGATCTTGTGAGGTCTTTATACGTTGCAAGATCATTTGTATCTTTTTCTTTGTCATGTGTACCAATTCCGGTCCCAACAACATTGCTTCACCCACCTCATCCCAATATACTGGAGAATGACACTTGCGTCCATACAACGCCTTGAACGGAGCCATGTTGATACTTGCTTGATAACTGTTGTTGTAGGAGAATTCCACCAATGGCAAGAACTTGTCCCAACTTCTTTTGAAGTCAAGGACACAAAGTCTTAATATATCTTCCAGAGTTTGAATTGTCCTCTCCGATTGGCCGTCCGTTTGAGGATGATATACCGAACTGAATCGCAAATCTGTGCCCATAGCTTTCTGCAAACTGACCCAACACTGTGAAGTGAATCTTGGGTCTCGATTAGAAACTATGGATACTGGCATACCATGCAGTCTTACAATCTCATTTATGTACATACGAGAAAGACGTTCAAGTGAATAAGTTTCTCGTATAGGTAAAAAATGAGCAGACTTGGTCAATCTATCAACAATGACCCAAATTGCATCTATGCCTCGAGAAACCTTGGGAAGACCGGTAACGAAATCCATGGTAATGTGCTCCCACTTCCATTCTGGAATTTCAAGTGGTTACAATGGACCTTTTGGCACTTGATGCTCCGCCTTGACTTGTTGACAAGTTAGACACCTTGAGATAAACTCCGCGATCTCTCTCTTCATATTCCACCAAAATGTATGTCGAAGATCATGATACATTTTGGTACTCCCGGGATGGATTGCAAATGGTGTGTTGTAGGCCTCCATCATGATTTTATATTTTAAATCAGAGTCGTTAGGAACACAAAGTCTGGAGTTTACTCGAAGTATTCCTTCTTCATCGATCCTTGCTTCCGAGATAACACCTTCTTGCACTTTCTTCTTCATACATATTAGCTCCAGGTCTGTAGCTTGAGCGGCTTTAACTTTATCGATTAAAGTCGGTTCCACTCATATATTTGCCATCATTACATGGGTCCCTAGAGTCTTTATCTCTATCTCCATCCTTTGCAAGTCATACAAAATGGGCCTTTGCGTTTACAATATCGCACTCATACCCGCATATGATCTTCTACTCAATGCGTCAGCTACCACGTTCGCTTTTCCAGGATGGTATTGAATAGTATGATCATAATCTTTCAACAATTCAAGCCAACATCGTTGTCGCATGTTGAGTTCCTTTTGAGTGAAGAAATATTTGAGGCTTTTATGATCCGTAAAGATCTCCACCTTCTCCCCATACAGGTAATGCCTCCAGATTTTAAGTGCAAAAATGACAGCTGCCAACTCTAGATCATGAGTAGGATAATTCCTCTCATTCTTTGAGTTGTCGTGAGGCATAGGCTATGACTTTCCCATGTTGCATGAGAACACATCCTAAACCGTTGCCTGAAGCATCACTGTAGATGACATATCTCTCTGTACCATATGGTATTGTCAGAATAGGTGTTGAAATGAGTCTCCTCTTGAGTTCTTGAAAACTCTTCTCACATTCCTCGCTCCAACCGAATTTTGTATCTTTCCGAGTCAGCTAAGTTAATGGTGTAGCGATTCGAGAAAACCCTTCTACGTGTAAAAACCCAAAACCCTAATAAGACTCGTTTGTATAAATCTTGTTATATAAATAAAATTTCTCTATTCTGAATGTGTTACGTGTTATTATATACTTGGTTTGACAAAATTGACCAAATAAAATTTTATCCGAAAAACGTCGTGCTTGACACCTCGTGCTTAATTTTTTTTCCATAATCGGACTTTTCGGTAAAATTATTTTGACAAGTTGCTTTGTCGTGCTTGTTAGGATTAGTGAGAAATTTAGGTTAGTAAACTTAGGTTAACAAACCCTAACCCTAATTTATTAATTAAACCCTAATTAGCTAATCTAACTCTAATTAGCTTATGTTAACACTTAATCATGGTTAGTAAACTTCTATTAGGTACTAATTGTGACGCCCCCAAAATATGTATACATCACCCATTCTGAGTTGTCAATACATGGTACAGAAATAACTACAACTTTATTATTACAACAAGAAAAGCGTGAGTTTGAATACAAATATTATCTTCTGACAATATCTATACTCAAATAAATCCTCATCACATTTATTGATACATTATTTTACAAAAATGGTGAGGACTACTAAACAACTCTCTCTCTAACCTTCATTCCATACCCCAGACTCGTACTCGCTTATATTCTCGCCTCTCACGAGAAGAAAAATGGAACAAAAAGGAAAAGGGTGAGCTCAACTAGCCCAAGAAAGAATATTATGACTAAGATAATATACAACAAATTATCATTAGTCTTCAACAGGAAAAAAAATCTAATAGAATACAATAGACAACAAGTTTTAAATCAATATTCGCAGCAGAATAATAATTCATTAGAAGAGTTAAGTAGAGAATGCAACTACTATCTTCTATGTATGAATTTTAAAGTTCATCGCCTATCTTTTATCCTCGTAACATCAATCAATATATATCTCGAATCAAATATTCATCTTTGCACTACAGAGCCAAAGATATTCATCGATTAGTCATGTTCATCTAAACACTGCTTCATCTTTGCACTACTGACCAAAGATATTCATCGAAATCATTCATCTTTTTCCTACGTGCCAAAGATATTCCATAATATCATCATTTAAGACCGAGGATGATGAAAATATTTTTAAAGAAATGAATCCAAAGAAACAAAATGACAAGGATTAAGGATTAAGGATTCGTACTTTGTTTTATCCACGTCCAAAATACCTCAAAAATAATCATAGTGGTATAAAATTCAAGAATGATCAAAACATGGATACAATCAAAGCTAGTATCTAGAATAGATATTTTAGACGCGAAAGGAAATTTTTCATTTTTCGATGAATAGTGCCAGATTCGTGAATACTATCAGTATACGTGAATAGTCTGATATCGTGAATAGTAAATCTCAGACACCAAAAGTTCCAAATTTGATAAAAACTTGGATCAATATTTCAAAGATAATGATATTGAAGAAATAATATCATTACGAAAAAAAATAATAATATCCCTTACCTCACAAAGACAAGATTTAGTTGAAACACCGGATATTGACTATAACTTGAACTTGTACCATATAGCAATACTCAAAGTATACTCAAAATACTCACAAGAATACGCTCGATAATATAGAGAGAGAAAACTTCAATTTCTGGTGTGATTTTCAATTCTAACCTAAGCACCCTATTTATAGGAAAATGCTTAGAACACCAAAGCAAAAAATTTAATATAATATTATTATTTATAATAAAATTTCCTATGCCTCTTAGAATTCAGCTCCTAGCATTTCCCACATGCTCACCTTCTAGAAAAAGTAATAAAAACGTTTTTCCAATTTAAAATATTTTAAACTTCCAAAAATCAATTATTTCGGAGCTTCAGAACTTTAATAATTCATAATAAATAGCCCTTCGATCAGAAAATTCGAATCTCGCTAGTTTTTATAGGAAATACAATTCTCTACAACTTTGCGGAAGAAATTTTTCCAAATTCCAAACAGAAATTGACCGAAATCCACAAACGGGAGATTTTACAGGCTATAATCAAATTTCATTCAATAAATGGGGTCCACCGACATGTTTAACATGTTTTAAACATTTATTGCAACAAAAATACTCTTCCTCCTCGTATACTAATATATCCCACATTCGTTGTAAAAATATCACCATTATTATATTATTAAAATATAATAATATATTTAAATGAATTATTTTATCAGAAAAAGATAAAATTTCAATTTTCAACAATTGTCACATTAAAAATTTTCTCCATCTATATCCACATAAAATCAATATTTTCCTTATCATATGAATCAATAATTAATTATTCACAAATAATATTACGTAATCACAATATTGACAACCGTGCGCCCAGAAAAGAGGGGCTTTCAATAAGAATTTCTTCTTCTTGCGCAAATTAGGTGACCAAACCTCTCCTTAGAGTAACTTTCTAGACATTGCCAATAATGTTATCTAATAATATTATTCAGATAATATGAATTATTGCTTCGATAATGAAAAATATTGTGTAATGACAATTATTGAAACAACAACAATATAAAATATCAACGCAACAATTATTAAATCAATAAAATACTGAAAAGTAAATACTATAACCATTATTGAGTAGTGCCTTCTTACGTAAGAATCAATAATTGATTGGTGCAATACCGCAGTGTAACTTCTTGTGTTTTAACCACCGAGTATTTTAACAAGATTAATCAGTAATAACTACTACGCAGTTATTTTTAAACAACTTATATTTGTCGCTTTCTTCATCCAATCGCTTTTTACATTATGGGGCCCACAAAAAGATCGCGTACCGTCAGCATTTAATATTCCCCGACAAAGAAGAATATTCCACGACCAAACGAATATTCCCCACAATGAACAATGAATATTTTATAACCACTAGCTTATTTTGAAATATTTGCGTATTTTACCCATAACTATCCACATTAATCAAATCAACCCTTACTATTTCAAAATAATAAATAGAGAAAATTAAATTTCATTAATAATAAGTTGGGGTCTTACAACCTTCCCTCCTTATGAAATTTCGTCCTCGAAATTGACGTACGTACCTGGTGTTTCAAAAAGGTGAGGATACCTCGCTTTCATTTCCGCTTTCCAATTCCTGTGTCATTTCCTCTATAGCATGATTCCTCCACAAAACTTTAACTTGTGGTATGACCTTTCTTGGCGTAGGGACATGCTCCTTCCTATCCAAGATCTTGAAAGGTACCTCCTCATACGTTAAGTCTTCGGCTATCTCATCCGGTTCTAACTCTATAACGTGATTCGGGTCTTTCACATATTTACTGAAGTACGATATGTGAAACACATTATGAACACGAGACATACTTTCAGGTAACGCGAGTCTATAGGCTACATTTCCTACTCGGTCAAGAATTTGAAATGGACCAATAAATCGTGGATTGAGCTTTCCTTTCTTCCCAAATCTTGTAACTCCCTTCCATGGAGCAACTCGCAACAACACATGATCCCCTATCCTAAATTCCACGTCCTTTCGATGAAGATCCGCATAACTTTTTTGTCGATCTTGTGCCGTTTGTATACGTTATCGAATCATTTGGATCTTTTCGGGTGAGTCATACGTACTTAACTCTCGGGTCCCAACAATGTTGCTTCACCCACCTCATCCCAACATATTGGAGAGCGACACTTTCGTCCATATAATGCTTCAAATGGAGCCACACCTATACTTGCCTGATAACTGTTGTTGTAGGAGAATTCCACCAATGGTAAATACTTATCCCAACTGCCCTTGAAGTCTAGGACACAGAGTCTTAATAGATCTTCAAGAGTTTGAATAGTCCTCTCTGATTGTCCGTCCGTTTGAGGATGGTATGCCGAACTAAATCGCAAATCCGTTCCCATAGCTTTTTGCAAGCTAACCCAAAATCTTGAAGTGAATCTTGGGTCACGATCCGAAACTATGGATACAGGCATGCCATGCAACCTCACAATCTCATTCAAGTACATACTAGCAAGACGTTCAAGGGAATAAGTCTCCCGTATAGGCAAGAAATGAGCAGACTTGGTTAATCTATCAACAATAACCCAAATAACATTGATGCCTTGAGAAACCGTAGGAAGACCCGTAACAAAATCCATGGTAATGTGTTCCCACTTCCATTTTGGAATCTCAAGTGGTTGCAACGGACCCTTAGGTACTAGATGCTCCGCCTTTACACGTTGACAAGTTAAACACATTGAGATAAACTTTGCAATCTCTCTCTTCATATTGTTCCACCAAAATGTATGTCGAAGATCACGATACATTTTAGTACTTCCAGGATGGATTGCAATTGGTATATTGTGTGCCTCCATCATAATCTTGTACTTCAAATCAGAGTCGTTAGGAACACAAAGTCTAGAGTGGACTCGAAGTATTCCTTTTTCATCAATTCTCGCTTCCCGAATAGCTCCTTCTTGTACTTTCTTCTTCATACGCGCCATTTCTGGGGTGGGTGGCTTGAGCAACCTTAACTTTTTCTATTAAAGTTGGCTCTGTGCGTATACTTGACATCATCGCACTCGTTCCTGCATATGATCTTCTACTCAACGCGTCAGCTATCACGTTCGCTTTTCCAGGATGGTATTGAATAGTGTGGTCGTAGTCTTTCAATAGCTCGAGCCAACGTCGCTGCCGCATGTTGAGTTCTTTTTGAGTGAAGAAATATTTAAGGCTTTTATGGTCTGAATATATCTCCACTTTCTCCCCATATAGATAGTGCCTCCATATCTTTAGCGCGAAAACGACTGCTGCCAACTCTAGATCATGAGTAGGATAATTCCTCTCATACTCTTTAAGTTGTCGCGAGGCATAGGCTATGACTTTCCCACGTTGCATGAGAACACATCCTAACCCTTTGCCTGAAGCATCACTGTAGATAACAAATCCATCCGAACCAGATGGTATTGTTAGAACAGGTGCCGAAATGAGTCTCCTCTTGAGCTCTTGGAAACTCTTCTCGCATTCTTCGCTCCAAACGAATTTTGTATCCTTCCGAGTTAGCTGGGTTAATGGAGTAGCGATTCGAGAAAACCCTTCCACGAATCTCCGATAATAACCAGCTAAGCCCAAAAAACTACGTATTTCACCAAACTTTGTTGCTCCCAACTTTGTATTGCTTCAATCTTCACGGATCAACAGATACTCCATGTTTCGACACCACGTGCCCAAGGAATGCTACTTCCTCAAGCGAAAACTCGCATTTCTTCAATTTGGCATATAGTTTGTTTTCACGAAGCCTTTGAGTACCAAATTCAAATGGTGCTCATGATCTTCACGACTTTTGGAATATATAAGGATGTCATCAATAAAGACAACAACAAACTGATCCAAATATTCCTTGAATACTCGGTTCATCATATCCATGAAAGCCACAGGGAGCATTAGTCACCCAAAAGACATGACTAAGAATTCATAATGCCCATACCGAGTTCTCAAGGCGCCTTTGAATATCCTCGCCTCTAATCTTCACCGATGATATCCGGAAGCGAAGATCGATTTTGAAAAGAATCGTGCCTTGCAATTGGTCAAACAAGTCATCAATACGAGGTAGAGGATACCTATTCTTGATGGTGACATGGTTCAATTCCGAGATAGTCAATACAAAAGTCGCATACTCCCGCTCTTTCTTCTTTCTTTAATAAAACAGGAGCACCCCAAGGAGATGTACTAGGGCCTAATGAAACCGATGTCCAACAATTCCTGTAGTTGGACCTTTAACTCCTCAAGTTCAATAGGAGCCATTCGACATGGGGTTTTAGAAATGGGCTTTGTACCAGTTCAAGATCAATAAAGAATTCAACTTCATGTTCGGGGTAGGCCGGGAAGTTCTTCAGAAATACATCGGAAAGTCAATAACAACAGAATATTATTCAAATTTGACGTGTCTTTATTCAAATCCATAACATGGGCTAAGAAAGCTTGACATCCGTTTTTTAATAAACGAATAGCTTTATGATTAGATATGACAAAGATTGATTTTAATGGTTTAGTTGCTTGAATTCATACAACAGTTGGTTAGGAATATGAAAACTAACAACCTTACGAAAACAATCAATTTTGGCATGATGAGTAGTTAACCAATCAATCCTAAAATCACATCAAAAGCAAGTATCTTTAAAGAGATAAGGTCAATGTGTAAGGTGATGGTGCCAACTTGAATCAAACAAGATTTATAAACGTGGATGTGATGAAAGTTTCTCTAACGAGTTTCCACGAGATAAGTCAAAGTCTAATTTCTCCTGAGTCAAGTTTAAACGTTGAGCACAAGCGGAGAGAGATAAATGAATGGGTAGCACCGATCAAGTAAGGTATAAACTTCGCAAAAATTTATAAATAGCTTACCCGTGATCACCTCGTTTGGGTTCCTCGCATTATGACCGATCCACAACAAACGCTTCTTCCAGAACCGTTGACTTTGACTTTTAGGGGACGATCTTTTGAGTCACCGTCCCCATTGAACTAGGTTTTCCTACCGCATAATCTCGAAGCGATATGTCCTTCCTTTCCACAATTATAGCATACCTTGAACTGTCATAGGACAGTTTGACCGATATGTCCCTCTTTCCCTCATTTATAGCATATGACCAAAGTGGTCGTTCTCCTCCCTTAGAACCAGATTCTTTTTAAGCACACTGTCGTCTTCACATGGTCGTTGTTAAATCTCCTCTTTTAAAATCTCCTCCCCGACTCATTTCTTCTATTTTCATGGCCATGATTACCACCAGAGTGGTTACCATTTTTGTCCGCCTCTTTTTCTTTCTCCGTGATTATCGTTGTTTTGTTGACCGCCATCTCCTGTGATGATCCTCGGTTGTGGTCCCTCATTGGCCGCATACTTTCGTTATCTCGCTCTAATAATTGAGCCTGTTTACAACATCCTGAATAGAGAGAAAATTTATGAGAAATGAGATATCGGCGTATATCTGCCGTTTCAAACCTCTAAGAAACATCCGCGTCATACGTTCCTCATTCTCCACCAAATGAGGTGCAAACTGGATAACTCTGCAAACTTTGCCTCGTCTTTGAGACAATCGTCATGTTATTTTGCTCTATCTGATGAACTCCACTTCCTTCATATGACGAACACTTTTAGGAAAGTATTTGTCATTAAATAGTTTCAAACGTCTCCCAAGACATCTTTGAGTCTTGGCCGATTGGGTACGCTTCACAGACTCCCACCAGTAGTCTGCCTCGCCACGAAACATAAAGGTGGTGAATGGAACCTTCTGTTCCTCCGTGCATCCCAAGACATCGAATATCTTGGTAATTTGCTTGACCCATGTTTCCGCCATGATCGGATCTGGCTTTCCCTTAAATTCTGGTGGTCCCAACTCTTTGAACCGCTTGCATGTGACAACCCGTGAATTGCTATCATTTCCTCCTGTATTTTGAACACGAGTCTCCTCGTGCGATTTTGCATGAACCGCAAAAAGCTTCTAAACATCCCTCATTCATCATATGCTCGGTGGTGTTGTTCATGGGAGGAACATTGCCACTGTTGCACGTTCTCCTCGTTGGTGAGTACAGTGTGTCTCCACGGTCTAATTTCCATTGTTAATATTCTCAATTCGACATTCTCAAATCATCGCCATAAAACAAGGGTTAATTAAGGAAATGAATATATCACATAATATCCCTATATACTGACCAACTAACAAATAAGCTTAGGTAGGTAGGACACACTAGCGAAGGATTTAATCATCTCTCCCCTCCTAGTTCTATTCCCCATCTCCGCCAGAGATCATATCCTAAGCTCGATACCAACCGTGACGCCCCCAAAATAGGTATACATCACCCATTCCGAGTTGTCAATACATGGTACGTAAACAACTACAACTTTATTATTACAACAAGAAAAAGCGTGAGTTTGAATACAAATATTATCTTCTAGACAATATCTATACTCAAATAAATCCTCATCACATTTATTGATACATTATTTTACAAAAATGGTGAGGACTACTAAACAACTCTCTCTAGAACCTTCATTCCATACCCAGACTACGTACTTGCTATATTCTCGCATCCCGAGAAGAAAAATGGAACAAAATGGAAAAGGGTGAGCTCAACTAGCCCGAAAAAGAATATTATGACTAAGATAATATACAACAAATTATCATTAGTCTTCAACAGGAAAAAAAATCTAATAGAATACAATAGATAACAAGTTTTAAATCAATATTCATTGAAATAATAATTCATTAGAAGAGTTAAGTAGAGAATGCAACTACTATCTTCTATGTATGAATTTTAAAGTTCATCGCTCTATCTTTTATCCCTCAACAACATCAATCAATATATATCTGAATCAAATATTCATCTTTGCACTACAGCCAAAAGATATTCATCGATTAATTCATGTTCATCTAAACACTGCTCATCTTTGCACTACTGACCAAAGATATTCATCGAAATCATTCATCTTTGCACTACTGAGCCAAAGATATTCCATAATATCATCATTTAAGGTGAGGATGATGAAAAATATTTTAAAGAAATGAATCCAGTGAAACTAAATGACAAGGATTAAGGATTAAGGATTCGTACTTTGTTTTATCCACGTCCAAAAATACCTCAAAAATAATCATAGTGGTGTAAAATTCAAGAATGATCAAAACATGGATACAATCAAAGCTAGTATCCAGAATAGATATTTTAGACGAAAAGGAAAATTTTCATTTTTCGATGAATAGTGCCGTATTCGTGAATACTACCAGATATCGTGAATAAAGTCTTGAGATCGTGAATAAGTAACTCTCACACAAAAAGTTCCAAATTTGATAAAAACTTCAGATCAATATTTTAGCATAATAATATTGAAGAAATAATATCATTACGAAAAAAAATAATAATATCCCTTACCTCACAAAGACAGTACTTCTAGTTGAAACACCGGATATTGACTATAAATTGAACTTGTACCGTATAGCAATACTCAAAGTATACTCAAAATACTCACAAGAATACGCTCGATAATATAGAGAGAGAAAACTTCAATTTTTGGTGTGATTTTCAATTCTATCCTAAGCACACTTTTTATAGGAAAATGCTTAGAACACCAAAGCAGAAAATTTAATATAATATTATTATTTATAATAAAATTTCCTACGCCTCTTAGAATTCAGCTCCTAGCATTTCCCACATGCTCACCTTCTAGAAAAAGTAATAAAAACGTTTTTCCAATTTAAAATATTTTAAACTTCCAAAAATCAATTATTTCGGAGCTTCGGAACTTTAATAATTCATAATAAATAGCCCTTCGATCAGAAAATTCGAATCTCGAGAGTTTTTATAGGAAATACAATTCTCTACAACTTTGCAAAAGAAAGTTTTTCCAAATTCCAAACAGAAATTGACCGAAATCTATAAACGGGAGATTTTACAGGCTATAATCAAATTTCATTCAATAAATGGGGTCCACCGACATGTTTAACATGTTTTAAACATTTATTGCAACAAAAATACTCTTCCTCCTCGTATACTCATATATCCCACATTCGTTGTAAAAATATCACCATTATTATATTATTAAAATATAATAATATATTTAAATGAATTATTTTATCAGAAAAAGATAAAATTTTAATTTTCAACAATTGTCACATTAAAAATTTTCTCCATCTATATCCACATAAAATCAATATTTTCCTCATCATATGAATCAATAATTAATTATTCACAAATAATATTACAGAATCACAATATTGACAACCAGGCAGTTCCCAGGAAAGAGGGGGCATTCCAATAAGAATTTCTTCTTACTGGCGCGCAATTAGGTGACCAAACCTCTATTTAGACAGAACTTTCTAGACATTGCCAATAATGTTATCTAATAATATTATTCAGATAATATGAATTATTGCTTCGATAATGAAAAAATCTTGTAAAATGACAATTATTGAAACAACAACAATATAAAATATCAACGCAAAGAATTATTAAATCAATAAAATACCTAATATAGAATTACTATAACCATTATTGAGTAGTGCCTTCTTACGTAAGAATCAATAATTGGTGCAATATTAACGGTAACCACCGAGTATTTTAACAAGATTAATTGGTAAATAACTACGCCAAGTTATTTTTAAACAACTTATATTTGTCGCTTTCTTCATCCAATCGCCAGCATGGGGCCCACAAAAGATCAAGGTACGTCGCATTTAATATTCCCCGACAAAGAAGAATATTCCACGACCAAACGAATATTCCCAAACAACAATGAATATTTTATAACCATTTGCTTATTTTGAAATATTTGCATGATTTTACCCATAACTATCCACATTAATCAAATCAACCCTTACTATTTCAAAATAATAAATAGAGAAAATTAAATTTTATTAATAATAAGTTGGGGTCTTACACTAATTAACATTACTTAACATTCCTAATCATTAGAAACAAAACCCTAACCAAGATTAGTGAAGATTTAAACCTAATTAAGCTACTAACTTAATCAACTAGCTCACAAGTAGGTTGGGAGTCACCATTACAAGTTCCAAAATATCACATGACATGCTTCCAAACTCCCAAGCAGCAGAAGAGTCATAGATCAGATTTTTATGGAGGCAAGTAGGTGGAAAAATGACCAAAAAGCCAAGTTGGAAAATTCTATAAATAGGAACCTTAGGGCTGAGCAAACCCACGAATTCTCAAAGCCTAGATACACTTATAAACCTACCATATCAAGCACAGGTGTTATCAAATAATAAGATCAGAAGCTAGAATCACAAATTTCTCAAGAAAAGGTGCAAACCCTAGTTCATAAATTTCTCTTTGATCTTATGTTAGATTTGTTGTTTAGATGTTTAGAATATTGTATTAGGATGTTAGAATGTATGCTAGAGTGGTAGAACATGTTTTCATAACATCTAGATGCCTTAATTAAGCGTTTTATGAAATTTGAGAATTTTAAAAAAAATGGTCTGACAGCCGAAAGTCAGGGCTTTTTGATTCATGTGTGTTTATGTTTTGGTCTGTTAATCAATTGATATTCGTAGCCTATAAGTAGGTCTTTAACCTGGAAAAGAAAACAGGTTCATATGAACCATAGATTACAAGATATAATCAGTCAAAGTGGGTTGACCGTTCACGGAAGTTGGTTTTCTAGGTTGCCTAGAAAGCTCAAGAAAAATTTGAATCCTAGCTACTTTGAATCGACTTCGCTTAATCATCTTCTGATTGTTAATTGTTTATGTTTTTGTTATAAATTGGTACTCTGGTATACATACTACATATCTATGATCTTCAATCGAACAAACAACTCATAGGATTACCGGAATTATTGGTCAAAAGTAGTTGACCGAACATGACCGAGTTTTCTCGATTTTCCAGAAAACTGAAGAACACGAAGAACAGTTGTTAGCTGTACTTTGACCATCATAAATAGAGATCTTAGAATTACAATTTGTTCATGTTAATGTTATATATATGTACCCTGGTATATAGACTACATATTACAACAAACAAAACATACATCTAATACACCTAATCAAAGTTATTCAAGCCACAAAACTGTTGATCGGCCTTGACCACTGTTCTGGGTTACCCAGAAACCCAAGAACAGCTCTGACAGTAACTTTGAATCTTTATAATTTCTTGTTAGATGTAGATTAAAGCATGTTTATTGCTTGATCTTGTACTGTTACATGAGTACTACAACACCAATACTTGATCTAACCAAAAATCATTTTCAATACCGAGTTATTTAATGGTCAAACTAGCCACTCGACCACGAGCAACGGCTGCCCAGAAACTCAAGAACACCTATAGCGACACTTTCTGTCACTGTAGAGCTTTAGCGACAGACATAAATTATTTTTTTAGAAATAAATTATAAAAAATTAGAAATAATTAATAAAAAAAAAGTTTTAAAATTATATTAAATTATTTTAAATAATATTTCTAAAAATGTAATAATTATTTTATTTTATTTAGATATTATTTATAATTAACTTATTAATAAAGTAATTAAAATAATTACTTTTAAATACTAAATAATTATGTAAAAATATTATTATTGAAATAAAAATCATAATAAATGATTATAAATTATTTAATAATATTAAATAATGTTTTTTATAAAATTTTAGTAAATATAAATTACTTATAAATAGAAATAAATGGTTTAAAAATCATTTAAAGGATAAATAAATATTTTAAAAATACTTTAAAACTTCTAAAATATATTATAAGGATAATTAAATTATTTAAAAATATAACCAAATTTTATAAATAAAATTTAGTTCATTTATCAAAGGTATTAAAAGTCAAACCCTATTAAATCTAACCCTAGATTAAATAAATGCTTTATTTGAGTATTGTTATCAATACTAACGTGTTAGATTTATATTCTTGAACGTCATAGTACTTAATAAATAGTTTCGAATAGTATAACTTGACTGATCTACGCTCAGGAAAGTCTTCTATACCCAATTTATTACTTATGCAAAATTTATCAACCCTGTTTATTCGCTGAACAAGATTCTATCTTGCTATACTGTTGATATAATACACCTATGTTGAATTACCAATTATTGAAAAGTTATTGCTATAGTTCCAGCATGACTAAGAATTGAATTATTTATTCATATGATATTGTTTATTGAGCATAAACTGTTGTCTCAAGCCAAATTGTTTTGGTAAGACAATCGTATACTGAAGTTGAGTATCCCGTAAGGGAGCAAAGTGTAGTCAATGAATATATTAACAGTAAATTATAAGTGTAAATGAGCACTGTAGGTGATATGCATACTCCTAGGTTGTTGAATAGGCTGATCCCCTATCTCACATCTGAAAAGAATTTCTAAGTCTTTGTGATAGATGAAATGATAAAATTCGAAACTAGTTGGAATTAGAAATCCGAAAATGGTAACAACTATCGATCAAAATTTGAATTGTTATAATTCTTCAAATCCTATATTGTTATAAATATACAACTTCTTTGAAAGTGTCATAGCTCACCCTTGCAAATTATTCCTTTGCGATTAGATGGTAAATCCTGGAACATCCGGAGTAGATAAAGGGAAGCGTCCCAACATAGATTAGATTATATTCTTGTGCTCAGTATGAATACATTGTAATAAGAACTCTTTATGAGAATTTTGTAATCGAATCATAATATTATGATATATATAACATCTTTTATTTCATTGAACCGTGTTTTCTTACATATATAGATGTAAAGTAAGATGTCTTCTATTCTAGTTGAGATCCTTGGAAACTATTTATCCGAGTGAGGGTGTTAATAGCATGGATTTGCTCATGTTGTTATTATTATACTCTAAATTTCAGATAGATAGTTACTATCGATACGATAGTATGTAACCGCATGACATAGACTATACATCTGGGTGAGGGTATTGGTAATATGGATTGTTCATGTTATTACTGATACTCTGAATTTCGGATAGATAGACTCTAGTCATAGATACAGTTCATATATTCAAGTGAGGGTATCTAAACACAATAATATTTCTCTTGGGAATTACCATCTGTTATGGGATACTGTGAATCTTGAATCTATGGGAATTATATCTGATAGTCCCTCTATCTAATGTAATATTTTAATCAGATACCATGGGTGTATAGATTTAAATGCATTATGTTAATTCTCTGTAAACACCATACCCGGGATACCACGGGAGTATAGGATGGGGGTGTTACAATTTTGGTATCAAAGTCATTAAAATTATATAGATATAAGGAAGAGTTTTCTTAGTATATAGTCTTCGAGTCCGTAAAATTTTTTTTTAAAAGACATATAAAATATAACATTAAAATTATTATGTTGTGTAAACCTTTATACCAGTATTTATGGAGTTTTCTTTTATAGATGGCCAACTCTAATGCTGAAGAAAGAGTGATCAATCCACCGCAAATAGAGTCTTTTATAGCTAGTGATGCAGAAGAGGAAGAATTGCTTCATGATCAACAATTGCTTGATGCTGAAGAAGAAGAAGATCCAGTGGCTGGACAATTAATGAGACTAGATGAGCATGATGAGGCAATGGCATCACTACTGCAGACGACAGAATGTGAGAACAATAAGATGAAGTTTAGGGCAGATTTAGCTGAGTGTATGCTAATGGATGAAAGGAGTCATAGTCATCAACTGAAAGTACAATTGCACCATACACATAGGAGCAGGACGGAAATTCAGTCAAGGTCTCTTAAAACATCTCTGGGAGTTCGAGATACTTTTAATGATTTGCAGCGTCATGTAACTCGATATCCAGTAGAGGAGAAGAAAACTACTTATCTTATCGATCGATCTGTGGTTTGTCACATGATCCAGGATTCCTTTGATGATATCAATGAATTCTAGAGAGTAGCATAGGAGGTTGGATGCTTTATATTAGTACAATAAAGAAGCATTCAAAGTTTGTATTGTGATAAGTATTGTGTAATATACTAGTATGTTTAAAGTTGTTGTAAGACTGTGAGTTATAAATAAACAATATGTTGTGGTTATTTAAGAATCTTATGTGAATCTTTGTTGTTGTCTTATAGAATCATGCCACCAACCAGAAGACCTCAAAGAGAAATGAATAATGAGGATAATCCAACTCAACAGTTAGTAGATATGATGTTAGGAGTAATAAACAGACTTGTAAACCAAAATACATCCTTTAAAGACTTTAAATTAGTTGGACCACCTGAATTTAAAGGTACATTAGAACACTCAGAGATGCACAGATTTGGATTTCTGAGATAGAAAAATTCTTCCTAGTAACCAATGTTAGTAATAACCAAAAGATAACTTTTTCAACTTTCTTCTTGAAAGGTGAAGCTAATTATTGGTAGGAATCAACCAAAGGTCGAGTAGAAACTGAAATTGTTCCTTGGAATAGATTTAAAGAGTTGTTCTTTGAAAACTATTTTTCCCAATCCCTGAAAGACCGAATGGAAATAAAATTTCTGGACTTAAAACAAGGAGATCTTACTATAACCCAGTATACAGCTAAGTTTAATGAACTATCCAGGTTTGCTCCTCATCAGGTAACCACTGAACTTAGAAAGACTCGTAGGAACCAAGAAGGTTTAAAACCTCAGATTCGGAGTAAATTATCAGTGCTTAAAATCAAAACTTTCTCTGAAATACTAGAGAAGGCCACTATAATTGAAAGTGAGAATGAAAATCTCGCTATGTTTTATCAGGACAAAAAGATTCAGAATGAGAAAGGAAAAAAGAGACGTAACCCGGTTCGGTGGGTTTAATAACAAGCGTAAATGGAATAATTCTTTTCCAACAACTCGAGGGAAAAAAGATAGAAATACTAATAACAATTTTAGTAATAATAATATTAAACCTTGTCCTAAGTGTAGTAAGAAACATAGAGGAGAGTGTCTTCTTAACAAATGCTTTAATTTTGGACAGTCAGGACATTATCTTTCACAATGTCCTCTTCCAAAGAAAAATAAATGTTTTAATTGTGGTTCAATGGATCATTTTTCTAAGAACTGTCCCACAAACCAAGGAGGAAAAGGGTTAGAATACGAGAGAATAATCAATCAACAAGAGTCTGAGTTGGGGTTTAGAATCGACCTCTCATGAGAACATTTAATATGTCGGTGAGGGATGTTGTTGCTTCACAGGACGTAGTGACAGGTATCATCCCTATCAACACTTTAAATGCATATGTGTTATTCGATTCTGGTGCTACTTGTTCATTTGTGTCTAGAAATTTATCTACAAACTTGAATATGCCTTGTGAAAATTTAGACAAACCATTTTGTGTAGAAATTGCTAATAATGAAAGAATTCTGGTTAAGACCATATATAGAAACTGTAGCGTGGTAATAAAAGGACATAATTTTAAGGTAGATTTGATAACAATTTAGTTGGGAGAATTTGATGTAATTCTAGGAAGGGATTGGTTAGTTAATCATAACGCGATGATTGATTGTTAGAAAAAATGTATTAACCTTTTGGCTGCTTCGAAGTCAAAAGTAGTGTTCAATGGTAGTTGTTCACCTAAGCAATCTCGATGTTTGACTATAGTTCAGGCATAAAGATTACTTAAAAAGGGTTGTTTAGGATATTTGGCCTATATAGTTGATACTCATCAGGAAGGAGTAAAACTAGATCAAATACCTATAGTTAAGGAATTTCCTGATGTATTTCCAGATGATTTACCCGGTTTGCCTCCAGATAGGGAGATTGAGTTTATCATTGATCTTGCACCAGGAACGGCACCAGTTTCTAAGGCACCGTACATAATGGCACATATAGAACTGAAAGAGTTAGTTATTCAATTACAGGAACTCTTAGATAAAAAGTACATATAACCTAGTGTTTCACCTTGGGGTGCACCAGTGTTATTTGTAAAGAAGAAGGATGGAACTATGAGACTATGTATAGATTATAGGGAGCTAAATAAATTAACTATTAAGAATAAATATCCTTTTCCAAGGATTGATGATTTGTTTGACCAATTGAAGGGGGCCGAACATTTTTTGAAAATTGACCTCAGAACAGGTTATCATCAATTAAAGGTAAGAAAGGAGGATGTGCCGAAAACAACGTTTAGGACACGCTATGGACATTATGAATTTCTTGTAATGTCTTTTGGATTAACAAATACACCGGTAGTATTTATGGATTTAATGAATAGAGTGTTTAAACCATGCTTACACAAATTTGTTGTAGTGTTTATCGACGATATTCTGGTATACTCGAGAACACGGGAAGAGCATACTGAACACTTGAGAGTCGTATTGGAGATATTACGAAAGGAACAACTTTATGCAAAGTTTTCCAAGTGTGAATTTTGGTTGAAGAGAGTTCAATTTTTTGGTCATGTAATTGACAAAGATGGAATATCTGTAGATCCAACTAAGATCGAAATGGTTGTGAATCGGGACAAACCAACAACTCCAATGTATACGAAGTTTTCTCGGTTTAGTGAGTTATTACTGACGGTTTATAAAAGATTTTTCAAAAATAGCAACCCCATTAACCAATTTAACTCGAAAGACAGTGAAATACATCTGGACAGATAAATGTGAGGAAAGCTTCCAAGAGTTGAAGAAGCGACTGAGCATGGCTCCAATGTTATCCTTACCAGATGATACATGAGGCCTTGTAGTATATAGTGACGCATCACATAGAGGATTAGGGTGTGTGTTGATGCAACATGGGAAAGTGATAGCTTATGCATCACGACAACTCAAAGATTATGAGAAGAGATATCCTACTCATGATTTAGAGTTAGCCGCAGTAGTTTTTGCTCTAAAAATTTGGAGACATTACTTATACGGGGAGAAGTGCGAGATATATACTGATCATAAAAGTCTGAAATATATTTTTACACAACGGGAATTAAATTTAAGACAAAGGTGATGGTTAGAACTGATAAAAGATTTTGACTGTGAAATCTTATATCATCCCGACAAAGCAAATGTTGTAGCTGATGCGTTAAGTAGAATGAATCAAGAAAAATTGAATGTATTAACCACCAATGATAGGTTAATAAAAGACTTTAAAAAGTTAAAAATTGAGGTGGAATGTCCAACTACCTCTACCCAAAAATTATATATTTTAGAAGGAGTTTCATCTCTGCTCGATAAAATTAAAGAGATACAGGAGAAGGATGAAGAGTGTCAGAAGTTTAAATCTAATTCCACACATGATAAGTATAATAAATTTCAAATAGATACGGATGGAATAATTAGATATGAAAATAGAATCTGGATTCCGTTAGATCAAGCTTTAAAAGATGAAATTTTGAATGAAGCACATAATTCTAAATTTTCCATACATCCTGGCAATACTAAAATGTTCAAAGATTTAAGTCGACACTTTTGGTAGTTGAATATGAAAAGGGAAATAGCTGAATGGGTAAGTAAATGTCTCACGTGTCAAAGGGTTAAGGTAGAACATCAGAAGCCAAGTGGTTTACTTCAACCCTTACCGATTCCTGAGTGGAAGTGGGAACATATAACCATGGACTTTGTAGTGGGCCTTCCAACTACATAAAAAGGCCATAACGCCATTTGGGTAATAGTTGACCGTTTAACTAAATCCGCTCACTTTTTACCTATTAAAATTACTCATAACCTGGATCACCTTGCCAAATTATATATTCATGAAATTATCTCTAGGCATGCAGTACCTGTTTCCATTGTATAAGACCGAGATCCACGTTTTACTTTAAATTTTTGGAAGAGTCTTCAGAAAAATTTAGGAACACAGTTAAGACTAAGTACAGCTTATCATCCTCAAACTGATGGATAGAGTGAGAGAACCATACAAACATTAGAGGATATTTTGAGAACATGTGTCATAGACTTCAAAGGAAGTTTGGAAGACCAGTTACCTTTAGTCGAATTCGCCTACAACAATAGTTATCATCATGCTAGCATAGGTATGCCACCCTATGAAGCCTTATATATGGAAGAAAATGTAGAACGCCTATGTGTTGGGATGAAGTCGGGGAAAGACAAATGTTAGGACCTGAAATAATTCAACAAACCGCTGAAATTAGAATCATACGTCAACGATTACAAGCATCTCAAGATCGACAAAGAAAATACGCTGATCCACATCGCCAACAACGAAATTTTAGCGTAGGAAGCCATGTATTCTTGAAAGTATCTCCTTGGAAGGGAAAGATACGTTTTGGCAAGAAGGGAAAACTAAGTCCGAGGTTCATTGGACCTTTTGAAATTTTAGGAAGAATTGGTGAAGTTGCTTATGAAATAGCACTACCACCTGAGTTAAACCATATTCATAATGTGTTTCATGTGTCTGTTTTATGACCATACAAACCTGATTATAAACACGTTATAAATTATGAGCCGATCCAAATCGAAGAAAATCTTTCTTATGTAGAAGAACCTGTGCAGATCGTCGACCGTAAAGAGCATGTCCTCCGTAATAAATTGATAGCATCGGTTAAAGTAATATGGAGAAATCAGAACGTTGAAGAAGCTACATGGGAGCTTGAAGATAAAATCTTGAGAATTATCCTCATCTTTTACTTACCATGTACTGTAATTTCTAGGAAGAAATTCTTATTAGTGGGGTGAATTTAAAACCCAAAACCCTAATAAAACTCGTATGTATAACTCCCGTTATATAAATAAAATATCTCTATTCTGAATGTGTTACGTGTTATTATATACTTGGTTTGACAAAATTGACCAAATAAAATTTTATCCGAAAAACGTCGTGCTTGACACCTCGTGCTTAATTTTTTTTTCCATAATCGGACTTTTCGGTAAAATAATTTTGACAAGTTGCTTTGTCGTGCTTGTTAGGATTAGTGAGAAATTTAGGTTAGTAAACCTAGGTTAACAAACCCTAACCCTAATTAGCAAAACCCTAACCCTAATTTATTAATTAAACCCTAATTAGCTAATCTAACTCTAATTAGCTTATGTTAACACTTAATCATGGTTAGTAAACTTCTATTAGGTACTAATTAACATTACTAAACATTCCTAATCATTAGAAACAAAACCCTAATCAAGATTAGTGAAGATTTAAACCTAATTAAGCTACTAACTTAATCAACTAGCTCACACGTAGGTTGGGAGTCACCATTAAAAGTTCCAAAACATCACATGACATGCTTCCAAACTCCCAAGCAGCAGAAGAGTCACATATCAGATTTTTATGGAGGCAAGTAGGTGGAAAAATGACCAAAAAGCCAAGTTAAAAAATTCTATAAATAGGAACCTTAGGGCTGAGCAAACCCACGAATTCTCAAAGCCTAGATACACTTATAAACCTACCATATCAAGCCTGGGTGTTATCAGCAACAAGATCAGAAGCTAGAATCACAAATTTCTCAAGAAAAGGTGCAAACCCTAGTTCATAAATTTCTCTTTGATCTTATGTTAGATTTGTTGTTTAGATGTTTAGAATATTGTATTAGGATGTTAGAAAGTATGCTAGAGTGGTAGAACACATTTTCATAACATCTAGATGCCTTAATTAAGCGTTTTATGAAATCTGGGAATTTTGAAAAAAAATGGTCTGACAGCCGAATGTCAGGGCTTTTTGATTCATGTGTGTTTATGTTTTGGTCTGTTAATCGATTGATATTCGTAGCCTGTAAGTAGGTCTTTAATCTGGAAAAGAAAACAGGTTCAGATGAACCATAGATTCTAAGATATAATCAGTCAAAGTGGGTTGACCGTTCACGGAAGTTGGTTATCTGGGTTGCCCAGAAAGCTCAAGAGTAGCTGAACCAGCTACTTTGACCGATCTGTTTAATCATCTTCTGATTGTTAATTGTTTATGTTTTTGTTATAAATTGGTACTCTGGTATACATACTACATATCTATGATCTTCAATCGAACAAACAACTCATAGGATTACCGGAATTATTGGTCAAAAGTAGTTGACCGAGCATGACCGAGTTTAATGGGTTTTCCAGAAAACTGAAGAACACAAAGAACAGTTGTTAGCTGTACTTTGACCTTCATAAATAGAGATCTTAGAATTACGATTTGTTCATGTTAATGTTATATATATGTACCCTGGTATATAGACTACATGTTACAACAAACAAAACATACATCTAATACAATCAATCAAAGTTATTCAAGCCACAAAACCGCTGACCGAGCGACGACCCAATTGCTCAGGTTACCCGAAACCCAAGAACAACTCGACTATAACTTTGAATCTTTATAATTTCTTGTTAGATGTAGATTAAAGCCTGCTTATTGCTTGATCTTGTACTATTATATGAGTACTACAACACCAATACTTGATCTAACCGAAAATTATTACCAATACCGAGTTATTTAATGGTTAAACTAGCCACTCAACAACGAGCAACGGCTGCCCAGAAACTCAAGAACACCTACTACGACACTTTATGTCACTGTAGAGCATTAGCGACAGACAGAAATTATTTTTTTAGAAATAAATTATAAAAAATTAGAAATAATTAATAAAAACAGTTTTAAAAATTATTATAAATTATTTCTGATATTTCTACAAAAATGTAATAATTATTTTATTTTATTTAGATATTATTTATAATTAACTTATTAATAAAGTAATTAGAATAATTACTTTTAAATACTAAATAATTTTGTAAAAATATTATTATTGAAATAAAAATCATAATAAATGATTATAAATTATTTAATAATATTAAAAAATGTTTTTATAAAATTTTAGTAAATATAAATTACTTATAAATAGAAATAAATGGTTTAAAAATCATTTAAAGGATAAATAAATATTTTAAAAATACTTTAAACCTTCTAAAATATATTATAAGGATAATTAAATTATTTAAAATATAACCAAATTTTATAAATAAAATTTAGTTCATTTATCAAAGGTATTAAAAGTCAAACCCTATTAAATCTAACCCTAAAGATTAAATAAATGTTTTATTTGAGTATTGTTATCAATACTAACGTGTTAGATTTATATTCTTGAACGTCATAGGTACTTAATAAGCGTTGAAATAGTATAACTTGAATCGATCTACGCTCGGTGCAAGTCTTCTATACCCAATTTATTACTTATGTAAAATTTATCAACCCTCATTTATTCTAAATTGAACAAGATTCTATCTTGCTATACTTTGTTGATATAATACACCTATGTTGAATTACCTATTATTGAAAAGTTATTGCTATAGTTCCAGCATGACTAAGAAATGAATTATTTATTCATATGATATTGTTTATTAAGCATAAACTGTTGTCTCAAGCCAAATTGTTTTGGTAAGACAATCGTATACTGAAGTTGAGTATCCCGTAAGGGAGCAAAGTGTAGTCAATGAATATATTGACAGTAAATTGTAAGTGTAAATGACCACTGTAGGTGATATGCATACTCTAGGATGTTGAATAAGTCGATCCCCTATCTCACATCTCAATGTAATTTTAAGTCTTTGTGATTGATGAAATGATAAAAATTCCGAAACTAGTTGGAATTAGAAATCCGAAATGGTAACAACTATCGATTAAATTGAATTGTTATAATTCTTCAAATCCTATATTGTTATAAATATACAACTTCTTTGAGCATGTCATAGCTCACCCTTGCAAATTATTCCCTTTGCAGATTAGATGGTAATCCCGGAACATCCGGAGTAGATAAAGGGAAGCGTCCCTACATAGATTAGATTATATTCTTGTTTGTATGAATACTTTGTAATAAAAACTCTTTATGAGAATTTTGTAATTGAATCATAATATTATGATATATTTATCATCTTTTATTTTCAAACCGTGTTTTCTTACATATATAGATGTAAAGTAAGATGTCTTATATTCTAGTTTAGATCCTTGGGAACTATTTATCCGAGTGAGGGTGTTAATAGCATGGATTGTTCATGTTGTTATTAATACTCTGAATTTCAGATAGATAGTTACTATCGATACGATAGTATGTAACCACATGACATAGACTATACATTTAGGTGAGGGTATTGGTAATATGGACTGTTCATGTTATTACTGATACTCTAAATTTCGGGTAGATAAACTCTAGTCACAGACATACGCTTCATATATTCAAGTGAGAGTATCCAAACACGAATATTTCTCTTGGGAATTACCATCCATATGGGATATTGTGAATCTTGAATCTATGGGAATTATATCTGATAGTCCCTTTATCAAATGTAATATTTTAATCAGATACCATGTGTGTATAGATTTAAATGCATTATGTTAATTCTCTGTAAACACCATACCGGATACCACGGGAGTATAGGTATGGGGGTGTTACACTACGAATCTCTGATAATAACCAGCTAACCCGAGAAAATTACGTACTTCAGTCACTGACTTAGGTTGCTCCCAGCTTTGAATTGCTTTAATCTTTGCCGGGTCAACAGATATTCCATGATTTGATATCATGTGCCCAAGGAATGCTACTTCCTCAAGCCAGAACTTGAATGTCTTTAATTTGGCACATAGCTTGTTCTCACGAAGCTTTTGGAGTATTAACCTCAAGTGTTGCTCATGATCTTCATGACTTTTGGAGTAAATGAGGATGTCATCAATAAAAACGACCACAAAGTGATCTAAAGATTTTTGAATACTCGGTTCTTCATATCCATAAAGGCACCAGGAGCATTAGTCAATCCAAAAGACATGACTCGGAATTCGTAATGCTCGTACCAAGTTCTGAAAGCAGTCTTTAGAATGTCATCAGTTTTAACCTTTAATTGATGATATTCGAAACGAAGATCGATCTTTGAAAAGAATTTGGCACCTTGCAACTGGTCAAACAGATCATCAATATGAGGTAACAGGTACCTATTTTTCATGGTGACATGATTCAACTCCCGATAATCAATACAAAATCGCATACTTCCATCTTTCTTCTTCACGAATAGAACATGAGCACCCTAAGGAGACGTACTAGGACGAATGAAATTGATGTCTAACAATTCCTGTAGTTGGGTTTTTAACTCTTGATGTTCAATAGGAGCCATTCGATATGGGGCTTTGGAAATGGGTTTTGTACCGGATTCAAGGTCGATACAAAATTCAATTTCACGCCTGGGGTAGGCGTAGTTCTTCTTCGTGAATACGTCGTGAAATTTATTAACAAGAGAAATATCATTCAAATCGATGATATTTTATTTAAATCCGTGACATGGGCAAAGAAAGCTTGACATCCATTTTTCAATAAATGAATAACTTTATGGCTTGATATGACAGTGATTGACTTTAGTGGTTTGGTCGCTTGAATTCGCATAATAGGTTTGTTAGGAATATGAAGGCTAACAACCTTACGAAAATAATCAATTTTTGCATGATGAATAGTTAACCAATCAATCCCTAAAATCACATCAAATACAAGTATTTTCAAGGAGATAAGATCGACAGGTAACGTGCGGTTACCAATTTGAATTAAACAAGACTTATAAATAGTGGATGTAATGAAGGTTTCTCCCAATGGAGTTTCAACAAATAAATCAAAGTCTAATTTCTCTGGAGTTAAATTTAAACGTTGAGCACAAATAGGAGAAATAAAAGAATGGGTAGAACCGATAACAAATAAGGTATATACTTCGCTAGAGTTTATGATTAGCTTACCCGTGATCACCTCGTTTGGATTCCTTTCTTTTTGGGAGGTTACGACAAATGCTCTCCATTGAACTACCGGTTTTGTCTTGTCTGGGACGGCCTTTGATGCCTCTATCCCAGCTGGACTTAACTTTGGTACACGGTAAAATCAGGCTAGGTGACCTTCTCTTCCACAATTGTAACATGCTTTGGGTTGGTGCGTACAGTTTAGACTGATGTGTCCCTCCCCTCCACATTTGTAACATACAACCAGCGGTCGTTCTCATTCCTTAACAACAGGTGCTGGTGCTGACGTCCTTCCATCATTATTGAATCTCCTCTTCTTGAAATTCCCACTTTTATTATCTTGGCCATGATTACCACCGAAGTGGTTACCATTTCTGGCATGTTGACTTCCACCACGTTTGTTGTCATCGCTTCGATGATTGCTACCACTAGTATTATCATTTTATCAGCTGCTATCTCTTGGTTGGGTTGACTTCGTATCGCGCGCTCCAATAATCGAGCCATATTTACAACATCTCAATACAAACACGCCAGGAGAAATTAGATATTGACGTATCTAGGGTTTTAAACCTCTTAGAAACATCCGCGTCATTCTCTCCTCATTATCAACTAAGTGGGACGCAAACCGGGATAACTCGGCAAACTTAGCTTCAGTCTTTGCGACACTTGGCCATATTGTTTTGCTCCAAATTCGATAAACTCTACCTCCTTCATGTGACGAATACTTTCGGAAAGTCCTTGTCGCTGAACAGCTTCTTGGAACTTCTCCTAAGACATCTTCAAGCGGCGGGTTGAGTACGCTTTTACCGATTCCCACCAAAGAATCACCTGTCCTCGCAATATAAAGGTGGCAAAGGGAACCTTTTGCTCCTCGGAGCATTCCAAGACATCAAATATCTTGGCGATCTTCTTTATCTACGTCTCCGCCTTAAATGGTTTTTGCTCTCCAATAAACTCTGGTGGTCTCAGCTCCTTGAACTGTTTAGCGATGACCATCCGAGAGTTGCCAGTGTTTCCACCTGTATTTTGAACAGGAGTCGCTCTCGCCTGATGTTGCATGAATTGCATAAAGCCTCTGAACATCCCATCGTTCATTGTTTGGTCAGTGTTATTGTTTTCTTGAGGATTATTGCCTTCCTGATGCACATTATCCTTGTTATTGATCTGTGGTGACTCAACGGTCTCCTGTGCTCCATTGCTATTCTCAACATTCTCGGATGTCATTTTCAAACACTACTACAAAACAAGGGTTAATTGACATGCCACATACTATCCCTATATTCTGACCGACCAATTAAATAATAAATAAACTTTAGTAGGCCATACTAGTGAAGGAATTACTCGTCTCTCCCCTCCTAGTTCTAGTCTCACATCTCAGCCAGGGATCATATCCCTAAGCTTTGATACCAACTGTGACGCCCCCAAAATAGGTATACATCACCCATCTTGAGTCGCCAAATACATGGTACAAAATTTAAATACAAACTTCTTTGAAACAGTACGACAAAATGTAGATGAGAGTTTCAACACGGATAATGTCTCGTAGAGAGTATACAAACTCAAATAAAGTCCTCATTACAATTATTATCGCACTATTTCATAGAATAGTGAGGACTACTAAAACAACCATCTGGACCGTCACTCCGTTCCCCGACTAGTCCCAGCTATATTATCATTTCCTGAAGAGAACAATGAAAGCAAAGGGTGAGTTCAACTAGCCCAGTAAAGAATATTATGACTAAGATAATGCAAAATATTTTATCGTTAGCCTTCAACAGTGTTAAACTGATAGAATATAATAGACAACAAGTTTAACTGCATCGGAACAAGAAATCCATTAGAAGAGTCAAATAGAGCATGATATATACTATCTTCTATGATTTAAAAGTTTATCATCAATTTTATCACGAGACTCATTTCAATAAATAGTCCACATCATTTGAATTATCCATGCACTACTACCAAAGATATTCGTAAGTTATCACCAATGGTCATGATCATGCTAACAACCGTCCATCAATGCACTACGGGCCAATGATGACTTTTACCACATCATTTATAACATTACAGTCATGATTATACCAAATAATCCATGGTCATAAATATACCAATCAACAGTCCATCTATGCACTACGGGCCAAAGATGACTTTCATCACAATATAAGCATGAGGATGATGACAATGATATAAGAATTCAATTAAATGGAAGCAAATGATAAATTCTAAAGATTTATAATTTAATTTATCCGAATTTAATAATGTCCAAATTGTCAACATGATACTGCTTTGTGGAGTAAAATTCAAGAATAATATTGTATCAAAAATGATTTGGACCGAAAAGAAATCAAATTTTATCATGAATAGTACCCCGGGTGAATAGTACCCCATGAATAGTACTTCGAGAATAATAACCCGTGAATAGTACTCTGGCATGAAAAGGTTAAAACTTATCAGAATGCTTAGAATAATATTTTCATAAAAAGATACTTGATGAAGCGCAAATATCAATGCCTAACTTGATTCATTCATTCTTTGGGGCCACACATGAAATAACTTTACAGTCAATTCCCCACAATTCACAATGGTTAGGGCCACACTATTTGAAAACAAAAACTTTGCAAACCATTTCCTCACCAACCAACTTAGGAAAACAACGGACAAGCTATACAATTTGCTCACTCCTTCTCTTTAATCACATGCATAAAATATATATCATTATTTAAACAATATAAAATATTATGATAATATGTTTGAATGAATATTTTATCAGAGAAATAATTGTAATTCCACAGAAAATATGCCAAACTTTCAACAATAATGTCATGTTAAATTCATTCATTTATATCCACACAAAATAAATATTTCTTTATCATATAAATTAATAATTAATTATTCCCAAATAATATTACGAATCGCAATTATGACAACCGTGTCGCTCCTGTGAAAGATGGGGCTTTCCAATAAGGATTTCTCTCATCATGCCCGCAATTAGGTGACCAAACCCTTTCCTGATGTAACTTCCTTAGACATTGCCAATAATGCTATCTAATAATATTATTCAAATAATATGAATTATTGATCCGATAATGGAAAATATCTTGTCGCGATGACAATTATTGAAACAACAATAATATAAAATATCAATGCGTGAATTATTGAATCAATAAAATAAAATATTGAATGAATTATCGTAATAATTATCGAGTAGTGTCTTCTTACATAAGAATCAATAATCAAAGAAGTCGTATAAATACCGCAGTGCTACTATGCAACCACGCCAGACATCGTATTTTTTATCAACGGGTAATTCAACAGATTAATCGGTAAAACTTTTCTTCATTATTTTTATAAAAAGATAATTTTGTCATTTTCTAACTCCGACAATAATTCTGGTGTGGGGTCCACCAATGATTTTGTCGTCGGACGAATATTCCCTGATAAAACGAATATTCTCCAACCAATCGAATATTTTATGACAACTTGCTTACTTTGCAAAATTTGTAAATATTACCCACAACTATAACATTATATCAAATTCACACCATAATATTCAAAAATAATATTAGATAAAAATTAACCTTTATTCATAAAAGTTGGGGTCTTTCAGATAGAAAATGAGTTATCTTCGATAGTCGATCCACAATAACCTAAATGGCATCATAACCCTTTTGCGTGACTAAAAGTCCTACCACAAAGTCCATCATAATATGCTCCCATTTTCACTCCGGTATTTCTAATGGTTGAGGTAGACCACTCGGCCGCTGGTGCTCTACTTTAACTCATTAACAAGTAAGACATCTACTAAAGCACTCTACAACATCTCGTTTTAGATTGGGCCACCAAAAGTGTTGTAGAAACTCTCGATACATCTTCGTGCTTCCTAGATGAACATAATACATCGTATTATGTGCTTCATGCAATATTTCCTCTCTCAGTTCGGTTATAGCTGGCACCCACACTCGACCTTTAAATCTCAATATACCATCGTTATCCACCTTAAATTTTTCTTCTTCATTTTCTATTATTATCTTCCCGATCTTCTCGCATTCTTCATCTTTTCCTTGTGATTCCTTTACTCTATCCAATAATCTTCCTTCCGACTTTCCGGTCCCTTCACTACTATTTTTAATTTCTCAATTTCTCTTATTAACTCTTCCGAGTTGTTAACTTGAATAATTTCTCCTTCCTTTCTACTTAAAGCGTCGATTACTACGTTAGCCTTTCCCGAGTGATAAAGAATCTCGCAATCATAATCCTTGATTAATTCCAACCACCTCCTTTGTGGCGCCCCAAATCATTTTTCTTTCTTCAACCACACGGATCCTGGCCAATCACGATACTACTATCGTTAAACTATTTATATCTCATTATTCATAACTTGATGAATATAACTTTGCTTATTACAAATTAGAATATAATTTCTTTTTAATTCCGGATCTATATAATGACCCCAAACTTTTATAAGTTTCACAACTTGGTCATTTACTATTCCTGTATTACATCACATTCGATGTTATATAAATATACGGAACAATTTAAACTTTTTCAATCTCCTTTAAAAATATTTCTTTTATTGATATCTTAACTTGAATCAATTACAAATTCTTGTATCAAATTATGTTATGATTCATTCTATTCTAATACCATATAAATCTTTACATCTCGATTCGAATTTCTCTATGTATCACTTAATACAACTTTACAAGCTAACATGTATTACACATCGTAACCTACTATCAAGTATATCTACTAAAACATGGTTCGATAGCATATATTTAATTAAACAAATCAATCTCCTTTGATGTGATTGAACTTTATCAATCAAGTAGCACATAACCTTTACTTGTGTCCTTAACTCGCAAAAGTGGTTATTTGCAAGGGTGAGCTCGATAGCCCAAAGAATTCTAACAGCTTTCATGCAAAGACATAACATATAATAGCATATTCAGTTCATGCATTCATAATCAATTAATGCTTACTACGCATGTTACTTTTCATAACAGTATTCACGATTTACACCACAAGAATATCATCAAAGATCAACTTTCAACATTCATACATATCTCATATGCATTTCATATATATATATATATATATATATATATATCAACATTATCATAGCATAATATAACGATCGACAGCTTATAGAATTCATATATCAAATAGGAACCGAAAGATTTTTTCGATTCGTAGTTTATGAACTACGACTTAACTGCTTAACGCTTATCTGCACTTCGTGTATTTCTATATAGTTATATAATTGTGGATTCATATCCATCAGTAACATATTCCATGCATTCTCAATGTAATAACAATGTTACATTATTTCCTAACGAGGTTCGTAAAACCTTCATTTTGCTTTCTCATCATTCTCTTAGAATAGCTAGGTATGTATAGGTATACTTAACCACCCGTACTTGACATAAATATTCATATACATTTATCACACACTTGACTCTCTATATGTTCGACACATATTTAAAGTTTATAGATATGTGATCTACGTCGTTCATATTCAAACTACTTAGTTCCATAATGATTTATTTCAATCAATAGAGCTTAACAACTTACTTTAACAAGATTCGATGTTATAAGCTTTTAAACCATATATTGGTACTAATAAGCCTCTACTAGTATGCTTCACATAACATAGTTCATTATTTGAAAACGTATTTTAAACCACACTTGAAAGGTCCAATTCATGCTTAGCTAAATGATAAACATATTCGTCATGTCTAGGGGAATAAGGCGTTCAAGTTCACTTTTAATAGTCATTCTAGGCCAAGGTAAAGCAACTAGGTGCAACTTTTAATCTAATTTCATAGCTAAGTAATCCATGAATATATGTTAACATGTTTAGAACCTTAAGTACATAAGTTACTTTAAGTTCGTTCTTAAAGTTTCAAGTTTTCTTTAGAAATCATTTTCAACTAAGCTATTGTAAGTTGATAATAAGTAAAGCAACTTTAAATCACTTTTCATTCTTAAGTATACTCATAACTCAACAATATGTATGTGTTAAAATATCATAACTTCAAAGACTCAAGGTTTGTCAATGTTTGTTTTCAAAAATCTTTAAGTTTCTTTTGAAAACACATACGAAGTCATGATAAAGCATTCCACTATAAGTAAGGTAATCTTATATGTCATGTCTAATATCATGCATTTTCATGTTACATCACTTAGAATAACATATTCCATCGTCGGAGCACTATACTTGCGTATGCACTCGCCGACGCCTCCGATGGCCTTCGATTACGTAACAATCACAAAGACGACTATTTTGACCCTTCCTAATGACCTCAAATTGAACAACTTAAAGAACACAAGTTGTAGGTTTATTCGTTCTCGTTTCGGATCATCTTGAATCTCCTTAATCGGAGTTCGTATGAAAACGTTATGCCCATTTTAGTAAACCATGTTCAGTCAAAACTTTTTCAACATCTCAGAATAGACCACCCCCCCCCCCCGGGACGGGGGTCTTGCCTTAAAAATAGCCCACCGGACGGAAGCCTAGGTAATCTGTAAAATGCACGGTTTCATGCTCTTCTACAAAATAACAAGCCAAACTACTTTCTAACCTTCATAATTTGAGTTATACATGTCCAAATTAGTCTGCTTTTTGATTCTATGGATTCGTAATTCATAGAAATACAACATACTATAATACCCATCAACTAACACAAACATTAACTAACCTAAATATGAGTCTATAACTCATGTTCATGCAAATGTTCATGTTTTGGACAATTTAGCTTAATTCGCTTTCAACCAAATTGGTTCATTTAACTTCCGCTGATTTCAGATTTTGATTTTATTAACAATATCTAATAACAATTCATGGATTATAACAATCCTTAGACATCAATTTGGTGACTCAAAAGTGACTTTTTCTGTTATTTCTAAGGAATTCAAGACTTAGGAATCAAAAGCATAAACATTAGATTCATTACCTCTTAATGGCTTCAATTTGCTATCTATAGCACTCCAAATCTCTGCTTGCTCTCAATACTACTTAACTTCCATAACCCATTTCTTAGACAACTCAAACCAACGGGAAAGAAAAGAAGGAGTCCCTATTTATAGTGGAAGGATTATCCAAGCAATAACTTTGCCCTAGAAATCAAACTAGTGGAAGGAAGAAGAATTCATTAGACAAGAAAGAGTTGGCCAACCACCAATTTATAGCCATCATCACAGCACCTTTCTAGTTTCATCATCTTCCTCTTAGCCTTTTCATTTTGTTGAGTTTTACCAAATGAGATTTTAGACTAGGCCAATGGCCTATACACGTGAGTAAGGAAATGAGACTCACAAAATGGGACAACCCATTTGGTTTCCCATCCTTAGCAAAATGGGTATTTAAGATATCTATATTTACTTTCTGTTGGACTTACAAGCTTACATTAAATAACATAATGTTATTACTATATGATAAATTAGGGGTACATATACCCATAATCATAAAATCCATGTATAATATTTTAATTGGGCTAAATATAATTTAGTCGAGTACTTTCAACCCATTACTTCATATCACACATAAATATCATAATGTTTATTATCAATCATCTACTATTTTTTTCATTAATTCTCTTTAATACTTTCCATTAAGTCTCCCTTTGATTTATCTCCCTAGCTATGCCACACAAGACCTAATTATGTGAACTTAGTAATTAATAGTTCACAACCTTATAATGTAATCTTACAAAATAATATTATTCTTAACATTACATCTTATAATATGGTCATTGAAGTGGTCCATTGCACCATGTTACATTTTATTATCTCACTTGTACATAATGCTAACATACAAGCCTTTATACATATATATTCAAATACTTCCTATATTATGTAGTTACCATTGAAGTGTTCTACTTCATTTCAGATCATATAGATGTAGCTACTATTTAATATATAATCATTGCACATACAAATTAATTCCTTCAATTATTCATTCATTAAATTATTTAATGAATGTTTATTCCATCACTTTGCCACATTAGGCATATCTCACAAGCTTACATTAAGCTTATTTTCATTCTCATTACTTATTCATTTCTCACCATATTACTATAATCAAAATTTACGTATTTCATTATAACATAACATAAGATGTTTTTATCATATATGTTTTCTCTAAATATAGGAACTAATCATAATAAAATAATTTACTCATTTTCTCAAGATATTATTCTTAATATAATATCTATGTTTTATTAGAATATTTACATGCATTTACACATGTACACACTATATATAGAAAATAAGTTTATTTCTTATTATGATAAATTGTTTCCATCAACTTATATAGCAAATATGTTTTAATATATTTACCATATTACTTAATCACACACATTACCTCGCATTAAAGCTATACAAGGTAATATCAAAATAACATTTCCCTTTTATTAAAATAATCAAATGCTAGAATTTATTTTAATATCCTCTATTAGAAATATATAATTATTATTTCTCTCCCCTCTATAAATTGTTCCCAAAACAATTTCTTCAAATATTAAATATCCATTTAAAGATATAATTATGTATGTCTCCCTTTAATAACGTATATATATTTAACGTTATTCGTACATTAGACTTTCTCACATATTACCATTCTCGAGTAACATATATAAAGTATCACATATTCAACACACATGTTAATTCACTCCTTTACTTAAGTAAATTAAATCTTGTACTATATTACAATAGTTATTTAAGGTTTAACATACACATTATATTATTTCATAACATAACTCTCTCAACTATCAATTAACAAATATTTATTCTTATTAGTTAATTCTCTCAACTAACTCATGTTTCACTATCCAAACCCATTTGCGGATAACTTACCTACTATCAATAACCTATATTATAATCATACCAGCTTATTAGTACACATACACAAGAAAATGACAATTATACATTAATGTCATCCACTTACTATGATAAACTAATCCTATAAACTATTTAATATCGATAGGAAATTTTATCCACTTCTTTTATCTCAACTGAATTATCTTTGCGATCAATAACAATATATAAAAATAATATATTTACTAATCACAAAAATCACATATTACATGGTTCATATTACCCTATGTAACACATTCCCACATACCTCGTATCACATAAATGTTTTTATTCGAACCCATTTCACACTTAAGAATTTTATTTATTAAATTCTTATTTTAATATTTTCTAAAAATTTGGGTTCTTACATCCTTTGTCGCAGATTCAACTCCTTTAGTGTGAAAATATATTTCAAACTCTTGTGGTCTATGTATATCTCACATTTCTCTCTGTACAAATAATGTCTTCAAGTCTTTAACGCAAAAACTACAGCTGCTAACTCCAAGTCATGGGTAGGGTATCGTTTTTCGTAATCCTTTCACTATCGTGACACATACGTAATGACCTTGCCATGTTGCATTAGCACACAACTAAGTCCCTTGTGTGATGCATCACTATACACCACAAATCCTCCCGTATCATCTGGTAATGCTAATACAGGTGCCTCACTTAACCTCTTCTTCAACTCTTGGAAACTCTCTTTGCATTTCTCCGTCCAAACAAACTTCACTATCTTCCTCGTTAAATTTGTCAACGGGGTTGCTATCTTAGAAAAATCTTGGATAAATGTTCGATAGTACGTAGCAAACCGTAAGAAACTTCTTACTTCTGCTGGCATCTTTGGTTGTTCCCAGTTACTTACCGCCTCCACTTTTGCAAGATCCACTGAAATTCCATTTTGGTCTGTCATATGACCTAAAAATTGAACCTTTTCCATCTAAAATTCACATTTTGAAAATTATGCGTACATCTTTTCTCTTCTCAATGTGTCCAATACCATCTTCAGATGTTCGACCTGTTATTCCTTAGTCTTTGAATAAATCAAAATATCGTCGATAAATACTACTACGAACTTATCTAAGTATAGCTTGAAGACTCGGTTCATCAAGTCCATAAATGCTGCCGGAGCATTTGTCAACCCAAATGACATTACTAGAAATTTGTAATGTCCGTAGCTAGTTCAGAATGTCGTCTTTGGTATGTCCTCTTCTCGTACCTTCATCTAATGATAACTTATTCATAAATCTATCTTGGAAAAACACTTCGCTTCGATTCAGTTGATCGAAATGGTCATCTACGGATATCTATTCTTAATGTTCACTCGGTTCAAAGACTTTCGATAGTCAATACAGAGCCTCATCGATTCATCCTTCTTCTTTATAAACAACACTAGTGGTCCCCAAGAAGACACACATTGTCAAATATAACCCTTATCTAACAACTCTTGCAATTGTATCATCAGTTCCTTTATTTTTATCGGCGCCATACGATATGGGGCTTTCAAAATCGGCGCAGTTCCTGGTGCTAAGTCTATTACGAATTTGATTTCTATGTCTGGTGGAAGACCAGACAGATCATCTGGAAATATGTCTTGAAAATCTCTGACTATCGATATATTTTTCATTTCTACTCCCTTCTTTTGAGTATCCACTATATAGGATAAATAACTTACACATCCTTTCTTTAACAATTTTTTGGCTTGCATTATCGTAAGGCAACACGATTGTTTAAGCAATAAGCTACCATAAAACACTACCTTAGACCGATTTGAGGTCCGAAAGTTCACAATTTTCTTTTGACAATCGATTATCGCAGTGTGTTGGATAACCAATCCATTCCTAGTATTACGTCAAATTTCCCCAATCTAATAGGAATCAAATCTACGCTTAGTTCGTGACCTCTAATGTTTGCAAAATAGTTTGATGAAAACTAACTCTACGAAATTACATCCTTATTCACAACCTCGATGTTCAACGAATTTTCTAAGCGTTCTTGGGGTATGTTTAATCGACTAGTAAATTCTTCAAACACGAATGAGCGGTAGCACCAAAATCAAATAATACATAGCATTTATATTATTATTTGGGATAAATCCTACCACCACATCCTTTGAAGTTATTGCACCCTAGATAAATATGTTAAAGGTTACGGCGGTCAAATTGGTTGGATAGTGTTGGTCCACGGATCATAAGCTTACTTTGCTTCTTCCCCGATGGCCGCTTCCTCCCTTGTTTCCCTTCTTTGAACAGCAGTCTTTGATCCGATGCTTAGTTAAGCTTCAAGTGAAACATCTCTTGATCTTCTTTGGCTTTGAGGAGTTTGGTGAAATGTGCCCTTCGTCAGTAGCTTGTAACAAACATTGTGCCCCCTTCCAAAGACTCTCCTTGGTGGTTTTTCCCACATTTCAAGCATCCTCCGCTCTTCTTCTTAAACCCTCCATGAAAACTTCTTGTTTGATTATTGTTTCTATTTTGTTGTTATCCCATTTTCTTTTCCCTAGGTAGCTTCCTCCACTACTCTTTGCTCCCCTCTACGAGTTTTTCCACCAAGATTCTTATTGTTCTTTACCTTCTTGTATTGGCTCAACTCCTCGCTACCTCCCTCAAGAATGATCGCCTTCTCGAACAACGTGGTGAATGATTTGATTTGAAGAATTGACACCCTATTGAATGTACCAATGTTTCAAATTCTAGTTCAAAGCGCCTAGCTTTCCTTTCTTCAAGTTCACTTGGTGTATTACAAATCATGCGAGCTCGTTGAACTTGGTCGCAGATCTTGCTACCGTTGTCATATCCACTTATTTTAGTTCTAGAAACGTCACCTCTATTATATCCTTCATGCTATTTAGGAAGTGATTCTCGAAGAACAAAGTCTTAAATCTTTCCCAAGTTATAGTCCCCTCTCCCGCTCTCTATTGATTGGCTTCCCACCAGTAGTTTGCTTCACCCCTCATCATATACGTAGCAAACACAATTTTTTAATCTTCACCCACACGAGCAGTGGCAAAAGCTTTCTCCATCTCTTTGATCCATGTCTGTGCCATAATAGGATCAGTAGTACTTGTAAATTCTGGAGGTCCTACGCTCCTAAAGTCTTTGAAGTTCGTAACTGGAACCGCTTGGGGATTGGGTTGTACAAGTTTGTTGTTTCTTCCCCGTTGGGCCTCTCCTAACAAGTCTACTAGCCATTGGATAAGATCTACTTGTTCTCTCTCGTTATTGACTGATTCTTCCGGTGTTGGTAGTCTACGTCTGGGCGGCATTTTCTGCATCACAAAAATTTCATTTTTATTATCTAATTATATTACTTAAGTATTTCTTCATTGTAAAAGGGAAACAAAATTTTATGACACATTCTCTGAAATAAGAACATTTATATTCATATGCCAAATAATTACATTGATATGATCATTCCTAGCATACTTCTATAAATGTCAACATTTATCCCTTAATATCGTAAAATGTGGGGAAACGCTAACATACTATCCCTCTAATATGAACTTAATCGGAGTTTACATAACTATCCCAAATCTGACACAAAAGATTGGGATTACAAATCAGATATACACAATATGCCTATACTACTGGACACCTAACCAATAAGCTATCACAACATCCCGCACTCTATAACGCTCTTGTACTTGACATGTGTCATGTGAGCCATCATTTCTCCGCTCAAAAGTGTAATGGGTTTGCCCTTGTTTATCCGGATAATGGTACATGTCATCGATCAACCTCTCCATAGCTATGCGAAAATCATAGCCCATCTTGTTCATCTTCCTCCTCTTACACCTTACTTCCTCTTCCAGGTCTTCTACCTTATCATTGGCTTCTTCCCACTTCTCCTCGAAGTGGATCCTCTCCATAACATACATCTCTAGTTGTGTATGAAGAACCTCCTTCTCATCTTTCTCACTTAGATCCCTCTGTTCGGACTCCTCCAGCTTACCTGCCAATTCTATATTCATGGCTATCGATTGGTGAAAAAGGGTTCCCATCTATATGCCCGCTTCCTTGCAGTATGGCGTTGATCCACGGATTTTCTTTTGATACCGCAGTAGTTTGATTTGGCGTTGATCCCTCAACCTCCCCATAGTTCAATGGGACTTTTTCAGGTGGATAATAGGATAGTGTGGCCTGAATGGCAATACTAGTGGTTCTGGTGCAACCACCTTCAAAGGGGTTTTCACTCCTTTGAGCTTTATTGCTTAGATTATAAGAGGTGTTGCAGATAAGTCTCCTTTAGAGGATATGACTGATATGACTTCCCACCATCTCTGTGTTCCTGGAGGAAATATCTTCCCTTCCTCGGGAAATACGGTGTCATTATCTGCCATTTGCAAGTCACCACTGTCAATCATATTTTGGATGAAATAACGAAGTGCCCAATAGCTTTCAGTGTTTTGACCACGAGTATTGGAGTGGTATTGACATACCTCGGTGGCATCAAATCTCTTTGAACATTGATTGATTGGGGGTAGCAGTGTTGTGAACTTCCCTTCATTGATCAACATCTGTAAGATTTCTTCCATTGGTTGACCCAACGAGGAGCTTGAATATGGACATCTGTAAGATTTCTTCCATTTCTTCCATTTGGATTGGCTGGGGAAGGAGATGGACAATTTTCTCCTGCGCTGTTAGAAGCTTGAATATGTTTTCTAGTGAGTCCCCTAAGGGTGTGAACACTCTTGGACGTCTAACTTCTCCATTTTTTGGCAATTAAGGGTTTGAGGATTGTGCTTGAAAAGGGGAATAATTTCTCCTTTGAATGGGCAAGTTTTGATTGCATATCTGAGTTTATCCTTGCAGCACCAAGGAGACATTCTCTTCTTTATTCTTATGGACCCTCCAAGAGTTGTTCCCATAATTTCCAGCTTGATTATGCTCAGCCACAACTTTTAAAGCAGTGAGGTCTTGAATCTTCCCATATTTTAACCCCATCTCAGCCATTTCTCCGTGCTTGATCATTTCTGAGAATGGTTTTCCTATGCCTGCTACGACCCTTGTAGACACTCAAAATTTTGCATTCTTGTTACTAACCCCGCATGAGGGCAGAATTGTCTTCCAGAGATAACCCTTGAAGTCATCTCAGTTTCAACCCCAGAGACAACCCCGGGAAGTCCAATTTTCAATCTCGGAGATAACCCCGAGAGAGTCAGTTTCAATCCCGGAGACAACCCCAGAAGATTTAGTTCTAACCTCGTAGATAACCCCGAGGGATGCAGTTCAAGTTCTGGAGACAACCCTAGAAAAGTCAACTTCAACCCCGAGGACAACCCCGGAGATAACCTCGGGAGGTCAAGCACACCTCAGAGATAACCTTGAGGACATTCAACATCCACAACAGCTCAATCTCAGAGATAAGCATGAGCAACGACTGCTACATCTGCGCAAAGCCGAAGATAACCCCAGTAAGGGGAAAAAATGTAACTTTTCCACCTCCATCCCATATTCAAGTCGTCTCAACACATTCAATCCACACTGCATACAAAAGTGTCCCACAATAACCATAGCTCAAATCTCGAGTGACTACTACACAAGACATCACACCAGATAGAATTTGAAGACATGGAGATCTAGTCATAGACCCATCTTCCCGACTACGAACAACCTCTAATCCCATTTCATTGTGTAGCTCTCGGCAACAGCTTTTCGAAAAGGTACAACACTACTTTATCGGAAGCCCGGATTGAAAGTTATAAAGGTTCGAGCGGACATTGCATAGCCAAAGTGCACGTACTTCGAAACGACAGGACCAAAATGGCCCGAGGCAACCTGGGCAGCCACAGGTAGACCCACGGCTATCGAGTCTTTAAATATGAGTTCTTGGCAGCTTTTTTGGAAAAAAAAGGAAGAAAGAGGGAAAACTCTGGCCATTTCAGCATGTAAACCCTACTAAAGTGCTCTAAACTGAGTGATTCTTCTTTCTAAACACTTGTGAGCTTGTGTTTAGTAACATACTGAAATTTAACTGGTGGAAACCGAGTTTTCAGGCGTCAAAAGCTATCTAAAGTCTTCTTGGCAGCCCACTGAAAGATGTTTTAGATTTTTAAGCTTTTTACTACTTCTATACATATATATCTACTAACGTTGAGAGTCGCGTTGTGTGGGTATGCCCGGATCGTCAATCCGTGGCTTTTGATTGCTTATATATATATATATTTCTCACTTTTATATAAATATCTGTTTTAACTACTTTCATAATGTAGATATTTAATCTTTTACCCTGCGTGCTAGATTTTCCTCCATCTGGCTATTTCTAACTTTAACCGGTTGAAAGTGACTAAGCTAGAACCGTTGAAGCTTGAATAGTTTAGATTTACTCAAATCTAGTTCTTTTTCTAGCTTTTGCACATATTGATTTTCATGTGAGCCTATGAATTATGTGATCACATATTCATTCTCTGAATCTAGAGTTGGTTCCCATGATGGACATTTTGCAACTGCATCCAACTTGTAAATTATGTACGGTGTTTGAATATCCTTAGATGGCTCTTATGCCCACAAGGAGTTCGACATCACATGTATCTTATTTTCTCGAAGATGCCTCGCATCTCGAAAAATAAAAGCAATCAAGTCGAACACATAATAAAATGGAAGTATCAAAGAGCTCAATTACTATTGAGCACAAGGGTTTAAAAAACTTGTTTTACAAAACCTCACTATTATATCTTGTTAAAATTGAACTTTTATACAAAATTCAAACCCTTTGTATATAGGTGCAAACGAGGCATAACACTATTTCTAGACAACTGCATATAGACCTAACTCACACACACACATACACACACATACACAGATAAAAGTTCAATGAAAAGTGGTGGTAACCGTGTTATCACGGAAGTCGGGGGTGCCTAACACCTTCCCTCCGCTTAATCAAGCCCCCGGACCCTAAAAAATTTCGGTTTCTTAGACCAGTTATACAATGCCAAATCACTAGGTCTTTGTGCAAACCTTTTCTTGGTTGAGTTGGTGCAACTATTTAAAGATACCAATTGGCGACTCAAAGTCAAATCGTCGACATATACATGTCAGACCTTTTCAAACTTGTTTATTCAAACAAATCTGGCCTAAAAATGAGAACACTAAAAGACAAGAATAGAAAGGGATAAATAAAACTCCCGACATCGATAGGTGGTGACTCTGCTGGGGACTCCAGTAAGAGGGCTTAAGCCGCTATTCAAAAACTTTTATCTGCTTATGTGTGAATACTTTATTTACATTGAATGGATGTATACTAATGCTTTATTTACTTCACTTTAGTGCTTCACACCATATCTGCATGTGATATTAGTGATTTGTACATGTCATCATTTCCATACGGTGAGACACAATATCTCGTGAATGTATATTGTAATACCCTTAGAATTTCAACGTCTTATTTAATAAATATATTAATGAAAATGAATATTTATTTGAATTAAAATAATGTTTGTGTTATATGATGAGTTAACTCAATTATATTGAATAATTGAATAATTGAGAATATATGGAAATTGTGGTGAACTCGTTGAAAGCCTTGTGTGGCACGGTGATGGGAATTATTAATGAATATATTAATTAACGAAAGAATTGTTAAGCAAACAATTAATCTATATTAATTATTATTAAAGAATTTCTAAGTTAGATATTAATAGTAATATTAATCGATCCATGTGAATTTTCAAGTAAACAATTAATTAATATTAATTGTTAATTTATATTAGTAGAATACTAATAGTGATTAATTAATGATATGTGATTATTAATTGTTCATGTGAATTGCATGATTAGAATTGTATTATTCACTTAAATTATGTGTGCAAGACATGTGATGTTATATAGTTCTTACATTATAAGTTACATAAATAATTGTAATGTGACATTAAGTATGTGTAGAAACATTTAAAAGATGTACTCTGTCGAAGAATTATAAATTATTCCAATAAGTGAGTATAATTGGTATAATAAAGTTTTACGAGAATATTAATTACTAGTGGGTAATTAAATGGAGTCCATACATATTATAAATAAAAATTTGATTGGACTAATGTATATGGATTATATGATGTGATTACATAAATAATCCCTAACTTTCTATCAGACAAAGAGAGCATTAACACATTAAAATTAAATTTTAGGATTTTAAGAGAAAAAAGTAAGCCTTATGGACACAATTGTTGAGATTTAATACCCTTGTCCCATATTCAGTGTCCAAATCGTACTCAAATAGTGGCCTAACCTCGGTTAGTGATTTCAAGTCGCTAGGATTTAAATGTGATGATGAATTAGGAAGTAGGGAGGGTAGAGTTGGTGAAATATTTCCACCAAACTCTCTCAATCCAATGAGTTCTTCTATCCTTTGGTTTGAATTCTTAGGTAATGATTTGGCACGGTCAATGGGTTTCCTATAAAACTCCTCTTCTCATTCTTTGTTGCTAAGATTGTCGATAAGTATGCATTGAGAGGAGAGTAATGAGCATTTGGTTTGTGCTTTGAGGAATTCATTTAAGCTTCAAGAGGTAAATATTCTATTTTTGAGTTCTTGAGTTGAGTTTTGTCAAATTCTTGCAATTTGCATGAATTCTCTATCGATTGGTGGGATATGTCATGTCATCAGGTTGTTTAGGTTTGTTGGTTTGTCTAGGAACCGTATAATTGGTTGTAAACTCAAAGCTAGATGTTGGTTATGTTGAAACTTTGCGAAATAGAGACTTTATTTTTCATTACGTTTCAAAGTGACGCCGACCGCGCCACTTCTTCTATAATACATGATCACATGGCAGGTTGTGCTGTTGCTACCATGTACACCGCTTTAATGGTCTGATATCATTAAGAACATGTTACTTTGGTTAGAATATACAAATAAATGACCCTAAAGATGTGGTTAGATATTGTTTTGAACATAGTACGTTGTTTTTAGCTTGATGTAAGTTGAGTTTTTAAGAAAACTCCAAGTTTTGGAAAAACTAGACATGGTAAACTTAAAATAATGTATATTCTAATTTTGTGAGCATGTATAAATAATCTAGATATGCACATACATGAGTATAACATAAGGCATGAACTTGTTTTGGTGTATAATAGAGTTTTCTAGCTTGGTTTTAAAGGATTTCTAAAGGAAAACTTGAAGTTTTGCAAAACAAGGTATGATGAGCATTATGTTTCAAATTCTGATATTTCTAGCTTATGTAAATAACTTGAGTATATGAACAAATGCATACGAAAGTAGGATTTAGACAGTGTGTGATTATCTTGCATACTTAAATAAGTTTACTAAAGAGATTTATAATTTCAAATATAAACTTGATAAACTATGTACATTGAGTTAAGATTGTGAGCATGCTTATGTGGTTTAATTTGTGCATATAAGATATCACAACTAGGTGTGTTATGCATGTAAAGATGATTAATATGAATGCCTAGTGAGTCTTATGCATAGTAAAACTAGTTGAATGTGGCTTAGAACAAGCATGAATGAGCTAGGACGTCATAACTTGTAATACATGACTAATCTAATGCAAAATGAGTTGTTGGGACCTATGAATCATATAGTATGTGTTCAACGATTAAACGTAAGAAAACTATGAATTGAGCCTTTAAAGTCTTGATTAAATGAGAATAGATGGTGACTATGATAATGCTATGATATGAGGTCAAAGTTGGTTATCCACCTACTAATATGTGTGTATTGCATGATTATTTATGTACGCATAAGTTTAGAGTATGCATTGCCTTCTCGCAGGAGCAACACCTGGTTTTAATCGAGAGTTCTACATGGCCACAGTATCCTTAGTATAAATCAAAGCGGCTACCACTACCATCTGATAGGATCATTTTTCCTTTATTAATTTGTAGAAGTCAGATACTTGATTATTACTCTAGCATGTATTATATAACCAAGACATGTCCAATGTGTTAAGAAGCATGTTAGATGATAGGAGTGAATGTTTATTGATGTGATTATAGACTTTCAAGTGATAAGTCCAAAAGTATTTGCAAACTATAAAGAAATGATTAAAGACTATGTTAATTGATTTCATGGTGACTTATAAAATGATTTTGTGTTATAAGTATGCAAGGTATGGAATGAAGTATGTGAATAGTATACAACTAAGTTAAATGTTTAAGTATGCATTTAAACTTACATATCAAGCATGAGCACATTTAACTAATGGGCATCCTATACTTATAATACACTATAAATAGGATTTGAAAGTATTGATTTCTTAAAGAGGATAATCTATGCTTGAGGCAAGTATTCGAACCCTACTTTACATTGTGCAAGTATTCTAACTCTTGAGTTACTTTATTCAAAGAATATCGTAAGCTTTATCTCATTGAATGCAAGTTATCCTACTTATTCGCTCAATTGAGCTAGTATGTTAAAGTTTTGAGAAAACTATTATTTATGTGAACTTAGTATTGTTGTTGAATATTGTGAAAATGTCTATGCCATTTGATTCAAATTTAGATTATATGCATGTTTATAAACCGTCCAAACCAATTGATTGGTGCGTGATCTCTTAAAACCGAGTTGACAACCTTTATGGTAAGGGGAATGTATGTTGTTGGAAACTAGCTTGTTCCTTTATGTTTAAATCTATTATGTTGTATTAAGACTATTTTTAGACTATGTTTAAGCTTAAGTAGGATTATGTAATAAGTCTTTATTCGATATTATTATGTAATCTATTAAGCACTGTCGAGGTTCATGATACTTGGGGAATAATTATAATAAAACATTGTATATTATTCTAAATTAGATCTCATTAGTTCCTAGTAGGCACAATATAGATCTAGAAGGGGGGTTGAATAGATCCTTTTAATTTCAAAATACTTTATAAGTAAAAGATCCCCTCCATTGATATATTTATAATCAGACATACATTGTTTGTAGAGTTAATTCAGTAGTAAGCAGTTAAAATATACATAGAAGTTATAGCAGTTAATGTACATAATGTAAATGACATAAAGTAAAATATACAAGGGCTTTTAAGTGGTTCAGAGACTCAAGCTCCTAGTCCACTCTTCTGCTTTCAACTAGTCAGATTTCCACTAAGGAAGGGCAGCACCTTGAATCACTAAGATTCTTTCAAGGCCAGCAGCCTTGGGACTCTAGTTAACTAAGAACTCTTCAAGGCCAGTAGCCTTGGAACGTCTCTAGTTCCCTAGGAACTCTTCAAGCCCAGCAGGCTCGGAACTTTATTTAGTCCTTTCGGACAAGAACCCCTTAGGCCCTAGCTTCTTGTTGTTGAGTTGTTTGTTTGTTGGAGTTGGTGCTGAGCAACTAAGATGTCTTTATGCTTTGAAAATATTCTGTACTTAGCAGCTTGGCGTGATCATCCTTAGAGTGTAGTTGAGTGTTGCATTATGCTCAGCTTCTTCAGTTACTCAACCTCTTCTGATGATCCCTTGATGAGCTGCCTTGAAGATCATTCCTCTTGATACTTGATGGCTACAATTGATGGGTTTCTAAGATGACTGTAGGCTCTTCTGCTAGGTACTTAGAAACTTTCTCATGATTTCCACCATGATGGCGTTGGTGATCTTCTTTCTTGATACTTGATGCCTTCTCACGATGGACTGACTAAGATGACTGTAGGCTCTTCTCTCTGGTACTTAGAGTCTTCTCATGATGGACATCAAGATAACATTGATGCTCTTCTTTCTCTCGGCAGTTCAGAACACTCTTCTTGTAGTAGAACTCTCACTTCTACTTCTTTCTTTTTATGTATCTAAGTGTTCTTGGTGGATCATAGAGTGAGCCTTCAGACCTTCATCGGTCACTCAGTGTTTACGTTGATTAGAGTAGTCCACCAGTTCTCGAAACTCAGCAACTCCAACAACCTTTTATCTTTGAAGGTCTAGTAGATTTATACTCCTTTCCAATCTTCCCGTTGGAAAGTAGCTGTTGAAAGCTCTTTGAAATGCTTCACAGATCTCGAGTTGCTTGGTGTAGACTGCAGATGTGACATGACAACTTTTTCTGACTTTCTGACACTGCAGTCTACTATTTCACCTACCCTGTCAGATATATTACTTTTATGCCTCGTGCAGGTCAAAGACTTTATTTCACCCTTCTGATTTCTTGATCAGAGGTTGTCCTTTTGCATTGATACTCTCAATAAGCTCTTGTACACATATCAACCTTCAGATTGAACTGTTGCCAATGCTTCAATCTTCAGCTGTTCTAACTCCACAATTCTGATGCATGTCATCTTGGACCTGATCGTAGTGTCTTGTTGACTGGTAGAGACAACACTACGATCTTGAAGAGTGTTGATTGGATCTTCAATGTAGAACACCTCTTCCTTCTCTTGTACAGTGCTTCAACACTTTTGTTTGCCTCAATAGTTCTCGAGATCATCGATGGCTTGACTTCTTTGTTCGCCCCTTCTCGAATAGCTAGACACTTCGGATCCGTGGCGTGTCCAAATTTTGCTTTCTCCCGTGATCTCTCGCTCACTTATCATCAATGAACCGATCCAATGATTAATCACTTTAGACTTGTTCTTCGGCTATCCAAAGATCTCCGTGTGCACTCTATCGCTTCTTTCTTTGTTTGGCAAACACTACGATCCTGGTTACTTCCAAGATCGTCGTCTTCTTTCTATTTGACATCAACTGCAGTTGCTGACTTTTCTTAATCAGTTACTGAAGTCTTCTTCTGATCTCCTTGTGGAAGACTTCAACCTGAATGGTTTCATAACTCAAACTGGATGCTGATTGGGTTGGTGCTTAGATTTTCTGTTAGCATGCATGCCATTCGTTGAGTGCTCTCTGGTTTCCTTGAGATGGGATGTATCTTTGCAGTGCTAACTAGAGGCTTCATTCCTTTGGATATCCTGGGAGTGCTCATTTGTTGAGAATCGTATTTTCTCTACGATTCTGCCTTGGCATTGTGAGCACATCTGTTGAAGTCTCAGTTCTACACTCTTAGATTCAGCTTCGGCTGTGCAGACACTATGACTCTGAGATCAAATCTTGACACTCTACGATTTCTGTCGTTGTGCTTGTTGTCTTTATTTGATCTTGCTCGACTACGATCTATACCTCTGATATGATCAGTAGACTCTACGACTCTGAGTGTAGTCTACGATTCTTGACTTGGGCTTTAGCGATCTTCTATTTACCATGACAGTCGCTCTCACGATTCTTAACACGACTTCCTCAGCAGATCACTCGACCACGAGGAAGTTCTCCTTGACACACCACGATCCTTTCCTCGTCTCCCGTGCAGCTCGAACTAACTTCGAGATCTTCTATCTTGTAGACTATGATTCTGCCTCGATAGCTCTCGAGTTTCCCTTGACTCTCCTGGCAGACTACGATTTTTGGTGCAGTGCTCTACGATCAGACAAGCCTATCTATTATATTATTAGATCAACCTATCATGCTTGATCTTTCTATATTTATAGTCCTTGTACATCTTTTCTTTTCAAGGACTTTACAAAGCTGTTTTGCTTATGTAGGATCAACCTAACACATTTGATCAATTCATTCTAAGTCCTTGTACATATGTTTCTATTGTCTATCAAAGGACTTTACAACTTTTCTTAATGCAAGCATACTTGCATATTCATTCATGTATATATCATAATCAAACCATATGTAAATAGGAATATCATTCACATGCTTATTCCTAACAAGATCTTTCATTGTGAATGTGTGATTTTAGTTTTTATGCTGTTACCATAAGAACGTGACGAACTGAATTCGAGTGACCAAGTGGCGGTTAGAATTTGGGGGCGTCACATACGTTGTGTGATTCCTACATCAAGAGGCTAACCCGTTGGTGTTTGATTACTAGACTCATCGGAAGACTAATTCCACGAGGCTGAGGAAAAGCACCACCCAGATTTGCTCTAGTTGAAAGATCGAATTAACTTCTCATCAAGTAAATTTCGATGATCTGGGGACCTTCATGCCAAAATACCGTGAGAGTAACCTAAGATAGGTCAGCCTTTGATAAACCAAATACGGACGGAAGTCTCTTTATACCTTCCCATTTCAATTACCTGTAATTTCAAATTACTTATAATTTCATTTCCATGTCAATCTCATTGTAATGGAAAATATAAAGGAGTATGCGAACATGCATTCCTTTCCATTTCAAGACCTATCATGCTATCTTGTCATAAAAAACAACAGACATCCATTTTGCGCAGAGAACGCTAAAACACTCCTAAAATGGACACATTACATAGCATTAACATTTCCCCATTTTCCCATACTAAACTACATAGTCTTTTTGAAGGGAAATGATTGGTCTCATTACGCTGCTCAAAGTCCAAAAGGCACTCATCCTACGAACATGTATACATGGCTACAAGTGCCCAAATTAATCCTACTCCTCTGCCTCTCGAGGAATTCAATGATTAAGCAATCAAATAATAGAGTTGGTTGTTCTTCTCAAAGAACTAAACAAATCCACTCAGGGTCCACAAATACCCATGAAAACAGAACCCTCTGCATATGGAAAAATACAAGGTCTGGACAAAGAAGTCCCAGCACCTGAGTCTTAGATTGAAAAGACCAACAAAACCCCTGAAATCATCCATCTTAAAGAAGATCAAGACACCGGTGATATTCGGAAGAAAGTTCTACAAATGGAAGAGACCATTCGGTCCATCAAAGGGATTGGAATGCACGAAAGTGTTTCCTATTCAGGCCTTTATATCTTCCTCGGGGTTCATTATCCAGAGAAATTTAAGGCTCCTGACTTCAAGAAATATGATGGATTGGGAGATCCTTACACCCAGTTAAAGGTGTTCATTGGAGAACTCAGATCTTATGTCGAGAATAAAAAGCTGAGAATGCAGCTATGTCAAAAAAGTCTGACTGGAGAAGCTAGAGCATGGTACACCATATTAGATAACTCCAAAAATTCACAGCTAGGAGGAGTTAGCCCATGCTTTCCTCACTCAATACATCTTTCAAACTCAGATGGCTCTGGACAGGTATCAAATTACCAAAGTCAAGAAGCAAATCAATGAGTCATTCTGAGAGTATGCCCAAAGATGGAGGCGTCTAGTAGCTTTCAAGTAATTCCATCCATGACAGAGACCGAGATGGTGATGACCTTCATAGATATTCAAGAAGCTCCATTTTATGAGAGGGTCCTAGCTGGAATAGAAAAACCATTCTCAAAAATGATCAAGCACGGTGAAATGACAAAAATGGGATTGAAGTCTGGGAAGATTTAAGACCTAGCCACTCTAAAAGTCGTAGATGAGCATATCCAATCTAAAAGTTATGGGAACAACCCCCGAAGGGTCCATAAGAAGAAAGAAGATGACGTGTCCTTGATATTGCAAGGGAAAACATAAAAAGGCAATCACAACTTGCCCATTCAAAGGAAAAACTATTCCCCTTTTCGATCACAATCCTCAAATCCTCCCTTGCCAAAGAGTGGAGAAGTTAGACGTTCAAGAGTGTTCAAACCCTCAAGGGACTCACTTGAAAACATTTTCAAACTTCTGACAGCTCAAAAGAAAATCACTCATCTCATTCCACCAGCCAATACAAGTGGAAATGGCTTCAATACAAGAAAGAAGTGTGCCTACCATTTCGGGAGCTCCGTGCCACGACACTCGTGGATTGTTGGGCCCTTATGTGACAAAACGAGATTTTGTAATCGAATTTTAATATTTATTGAATTAAATAAATATTTTTCGATGATTTAATTATTGGATTAAATAATTAATTGATGAAATTATGGTAGATTAATTTAATTATATGTGTTATATTTATTAAATTAATGTAGATAATTTTATTATTCAAATTATGTAATTATGTGAGCTTATCAATTAAATGAAATATTTAATAAGCATAATGTTATTTTAATTAATTTAATAATTAATTAGAGAATTAATAATTTGACAAAATTAATAAATGAAAATTTTAATTTTGCGACCATGTGAATTAATGAGAAATTATTATATTTTATTTAAATTAAATTAAATGAGATATTTGATTTATTTTATAAAGGGGTGTGACATTATTAAACTATAATATAAACAGTTTATCAAATTAAATGGGTTTGAGTTTTAAGAATGACCAAACAAGGCCTTAGGGGAGGTTGTGTAATGCCCGAGAAAATTGGATTTTTGAGAATTAAATTTTACTTTTTATTAAATGAATTTAATTGATTATTTATGGAGCAAGCTAATCGAACGTCGTTTCTCGACCTCTAGAAATGTCGAACATCGTAGGATTTTTGGCTACGTGGTAGAATTAAAGTGTTTAAATTTCCAAGACGAAAAATAAAATCTTTTCGAGAAATTTCCAAAAACACTATTCACGCATTTCGCTTTCTAGAATTATTTTTGAACTTCCGAGAAATACGAACGATAGAATATCGATGTGAGATGGAATATCCAATAATATTTCAGCTTATGGAAAACATAATATTTCGCCTGTGGACTTAAAACCTAACGTTTAAGAAATTTAACTTTGAAGAAGGAATTTAAATGTATGTAATGAATTAAGCGATGATCGTATTATACGTAGGTATTGTACGAGGTAAGGAATACGAATACTATATGAGTTATTATACGAGTACGTATGAATAATAGTATTTCGTATATATTGACTAAGTATACGAATTAGAGTACGAGAATTATAGGTATAGAATATGTTATAAGGCTTTAAGCCAAAAGAAATGAATTGGTAGGATCGTGTATGAAGTATTAAAGACCAATATGATTTATTGGTTAAGTCCAATAGAATTAATAAGCAAGCCTAAGGATTTGTAATGTAAAGCCCAAAGTAAATAAATTTAAGCCCAAAATGACTAAGTTAAGTTAATTAAGCTAAAGCCCAAAGTAAGAACCAATGGGTTATGAGATGGTTTAAACCCATGGAGCAAACCATGGATGATCCAAGGTGATAAACAAGTAGCTTAATGGCTAAGCAAAAAGTGTGGGGAGCAAGATAACTTAAGGGCTAAGTGTTGTGATGGCCAAGTAAATTATTTGGCGAGCAAGTTTACTTAATGCCTATGTTAGAAATAGTAAGGAGGTGGAGTGACCTTATGACCATTATACCCTCATCTAGGATTTCCTATAAATAGCAAGCTTGCCTTCCATTTTGTGTGTTGTTCATTTCATCCCACTTATAAGTTGAGAGCTTATTTGGTTGAGAGAATAAGCACTTATAAAGTTAGACTTCTATTATTAGATTTTCCATAACAACTTATAGCTTAATGGCTTGAGAGAAAAAGCTAGAGAAGCTAGAGTTCTTATTAAGCAAGAAGCAAGAAGAAGATTAAGGTTTAGCAAGTGATCATCAAAGGGTAAGCAACCTTAATCCTTGATTCTCTTTCTCTTCCGTTGTTAGAGAAGGGGGTATTGGTAGAACTAGTGTGTTAAGGAATGATAAACCAAAAGGCTTAAGTCTTAATAAGTCGTATAAATCATGAATAAGCTATTTGTAATCATTTAAGTTACGAACTTGTGAAGAACAATAATGAAAGTATAAGAACTTGTTAGAATTTATAACATGTTTACATTAATAAAATTAGTATGATTAATAAGATGTAAGAATAATGATTAAAGGACTTAACTCATTAATAAGTCATATGAAAATAAGACATAAGTCATGAAATGGAAATATAAGTATTTTATACTTTAATAAGTTGCAAAAATCATCAAGAATAGGTAATAACTTATCATGAATATAAGTTAATAAATATGGGTGTCAAGATGTTAGTATAATGGATTGAATCCAATCGAATTAGTTTAAAAATCTCAAGTAACAAAGTTTCACCGGAACTCTAACGATTAGACGACAATCGTCGAATTCGTGAAATTCTCGTAATGGAAATCGAATTTTGATAGTGAGCTTGGAAACGTTGGTTTTCAAATGGAGACAAGTCATATTTGGAATTATAGAGTTGCAGATTCAAAAATGGCCGGATTCCGACTTAGAACGAAAAAACGAGCATTGAACGTTCACGAACGTTTATCGTTTTCGTTAAAAATGGACTAATAGAAGAATTTTTAGCAAACGAAGTCAACTAGATAAAATTCTTACATGAACGCATAGAGTACGTAATTTGGGAATCGTAGGCTCTTGAACGAGCCAATTCAACTTATAACGAAAAAGTTGAGGTAGAGAATCTCGCATAAAAGTTAATCTGTTAAAACTTTTCTCGGTGTTTGAGTCATCGCACCGCACGCCATCGAAGGAAAAGTAAGTCATGCCGCAGCGCCAAAGTGACCATCAACCCCTGGAGAGTCACGCCGCAGCGCGATATATAAAACAGAGACTCAACTGTAGCTACAACCGAGTCCGGGTTTTGAACAATAAGTGATGGCCAAGAAATACGACATCCAAAGGTAATAATCATACACGACAAAGACCAAAATTTTAAAACATAAAGTGCATAAGAATGGTTACAAATAGAGTATGAAGAGAAATTGTTTAGCAATGAACTAAGGGACTTAATAAAATATTGTTAAGTCATAACTAAACCTCAAGTGTGATCACTTAGAGTTAAAGTAAGTCAATTGAAGATGAACACAAATGGTATGCAATAAGCGTACTTAATCAATGACGATCGAGTTTCGATTAAATAACGTAAGGACGTTAGTAAGCCGTGAGGAAGGATAATTAACTTGAACCAAGTTGTATTAATGAAATAATTTCAGTTAAGAGAACGAAGTTGGTAAGAATGATGTAAAGAATGATGGAAAGTCGGAACCAATAAATAACAAATCTAATACGGGATTAGATTGAGAAGTAGGGTAAGATTCTTTAGGAACTATGTATGTTCATTCATTACCTGATGTGGTATGTTATGTGGTTATGTGTTGTAGAGGCCGTAAGGACTCAAAGGGAAACGTAATTATACTGTAGCAGACGCTGAAGGCAAGTTTTTCTTAAACGCTTGTCTAACCTTCGTGTTAGCCAGGTTTTTAAATGATTCACATTATGAGATGCATGTATGATTTTAAGGAAAGGGTCGAAGCCAGTTTTAACTCAGCTAGACTAATCTTGATAGATTGATTGA